>CAADRB010000001.1:3994574-4058534 GCA_900708905.1 Hymenolepis diminuta | reverse complement strand
GGAAAGGGGAACTAAAGCGGGTTCCTCAGTAAAAGAGGAATATGACTGCTTTCTCCTTCTGAAAAAGCCTATTGGAAAGCATTTACCTTCTAAGACCATAGAAACCACTTCTATTTTGCCTAATTTCATAGATGTTGTCAAAGCGCTAAATATTAGTTTCAATTTAATTGTTTACAATGCAGAATTTATTTCCTCTCCAAAATAATGAAACGTAATTAGATGAAATTGCTAACCTTATGAATCATGTAAATCAAATTCGATTATTTCGATCATTCACCTTCCTTATCAATTTATTTGGAAAACTGAAACATTAATTTCTCTAACTCTTCATATTGCTGAACTTATAAACCAAATTTCATTATGATAAGCGGAACGCTAACTGGAATTTTTTGCAGAGTTTAAAATAAGGCATTGCAGTTATATTCCATATTATCGTTTAATAAAATTTAAAACCCTACCTACATAACGTTTTTCAACTAAAATTTCACCATCCAGTTTGTTAGCCCGGGGCATTTGAAATCATAAAAGGGTCCATGAATATATGAATAAAAAGATTTACATGCAATCACTATTGGACTTACCCATCTCCTTCATTCCTTCCTACTCATGGCTCATCCCTCGGTGATTAAGATGTCTCTATGTTATCTAACATTTTTTAATTCACTTTATTCTACTCTTTTGTAACATTTTCAACTTTATGACTGTGAGAATATTGCTTTCCTATTGTTTTCTTCTAACGTAAATATTGCATCAACTTTTATGCCTCCTCTCCATCTTGTATTGATGAAGATTGTTTAACTATTTCGTCCACCGTTGGCTTCTAGGCCTCCGAATTTCTACAAATTTATTCCCAGCATCTATCTCATATACTTTTAATTCATCCGCAAAATGGATTAGATGCTATTTTTCACTATTTTGGTGTTAATGAGCTTGACAAAGACAAATTTGATATTCCATTAATTGGTCACTATAACAACGTCTCTTGTTTATCTCTCTCTCTTACTCAACTATAAGGGAAAGCGTTTAATCAAACATTTTAATAATCACAAAATCTTTTGAAATTTATCAATTTCAGTGAGTGTAGCGTTGTTGCCATTAGGAAATGCGTCAATGGCTTTTATTGTTAGATAAATTAACAGAAACGGGACATAAACAGTTTGGTGGGTGAGTGTATCAAAGCCAATTAATGATAAAATTAAAGAGACATAAGAGTAGCGGCAAAACTCTCTGATGTTTTGATGCACAGTTGTCAGGTTAAGTCAAAAGGCAGTTTTTATAAGCCGTTTAGAAAATGTAGAAAATTGCAGCATCTTATCGGGGGAATGTTTAAATAGATCTGTAAATTTATATTTGGCCATTTATTAATAAAGAAAATATACAATGTACTGACAGAAGCATAGCTATAGCAGAAGATTGGTTCGGGTAAAATTAGGAAATTCAGGAGTTCAGGATAATTACTTCTCTTCTCAGTCCGCAAAACATTTGTTGTTTCTTTTAAAACAACCTATAGGAGACACCCACTGAATCTAACGTCTGCAATAGAAATTGCATTGTGATATGTAGCGCTCCAGTCATCCTTGTCTTTCAGAGGACTTAAAATAACCAAAAATGGGGCACTGGAAGTCCTCGTTGATCGCTGTGTCCGAGGAACAGAGATCCCATTGTTTTCTTTCTGCAAGTATTCAAATACACTTACCAGCTTCACACTTTATTGTTTTGCTCGAAATCCGTTAAGGCGGGGATGCTATTACCCGTTTCAGTCAAAGCAAAGACTTTTTTGGCGTCCTGATTGACTTTCCTCAGTCATAACTTTGCGAACACTTTCTTTAGTTCTTCTTAGAATCTTCTGACTCAAAGTAAGAATCTTCGTATTACTCCAACGGCAAAATTCTTTTCAACGAAACTTGGATACAGGATTTTCCTGGGGAATCGACCTAGCTAGTTTTCACGTGTCATGGCTCTGTGAGAGTGTGATCCTGAGATCAGTCTTCTCCAATTATCAAGAAGACCATTCATTATGTCATTATCGGTCAAAGAAATTCTGAAATTACTCAATTGTTATGTTCATATAATGCACAGCAAAGGGAAAATAATATAAACCATTTATCTAAGAAAAACGAATGAACTTAGAGAGTATAATAATGGTACTATACGGAATAAATGGGGGAGGAGGGGGGGAATGAAGTAGAAGCTGAAATTAAATTCAATGTGCCAAAGAGTCTTATTTCGGTTAAGTTCTAGGTACGGATCACAAGCTATTTAATAAATAAATAGTCCACAGTATCGTATTTCATAATTTGTTCCGGAATAACTCAGCAAACTCTCGTTCAAAATAGTCGATGGTTATTGAGTGATCGAGTAATTTGAATTTTTGGTTGATTCGTTTGAAAATATTGTTTTCAAAAGAATGATATCAGTCTGCATGATTTTAAAATGGCAGAGCTTGCTTGAGCATATTGACAGTGATTAGTACAGTAGGTACAGTGGCACTATATCTTACTTTCTCACCACAGAAATTTAGCACTCAATATGTCTATCCATCGCACAAAATTGATAGTCAATTTTTTGGGAACTTTGAATTTCCCCATTTATCTTGAAAAGAAATATTAAATTGACTGTTGAAAAAGCAGGGGCTTTTGTGTGTCTGCTAAAAAGAGTTAATTTAATCCCTCTTTCAACCATTAACTTTAAATTATTTATTAAGGGGTTAGGAGATTGGTCTTAGCCATCTCCAGGCTACTAGTTAACTTCTTATAAGGCTCTAAGATGGTTTGTAATTTAAATTCACTGGTGATATTATCAAACATCACAAATCCTACTGTGCACAATATTGTTTGTCTTCCTTCTTAGGTATCTCTTTATTTTCAGTTCCAGTGGGTAGAGAATATTCTCTAAGTAAATGCGAAAAAACGCATATGGATGAACTGTGTTTGAATCATCATAAATTCCAGACTTGAAAAAGTAATGCGCTAAATGAATCCACGAGTTATAAATGAATGTGTAGCAAATGACAAAATTTTTCTTATTATCTCACACATAACATATGATTTCTGATGTTTAATGTCGCGGATTAGAGAGGACATTATTGAAGATGTACCAAGTAATTCAACAAGTACGTTTCTTGCATCAGTAATTTTATTTAAGTAAAACCAAAATAAGCTCAACCGCGGATTTGAAGAGGCTCAAGAGATTTTTTTATCAGAGAAAACATCTATAGTAGGAAATTTTATTTTTTATGTTGTGTTATTTTAAATTGTATATTATTTTATTATGTTATTATGGAAGTTGTAGATCGATGGAGAATTTAACCGTTAAGGTTTTTGGCTCTTTCTATGAACAGAATTCTTGGAATTAAAATTGTTCAAAATAATCTTCAAAGATATAAAATATTTCTCTGCTCCTAATACACTGCTTTCAAGTGTTCCTCATTATTTTCTCCTGAGACTGAATTTTATTTGATCTGTTGAAATTAAAATTTCTAGAAATAAACTTACAAAAGTTATACTCTACATTAAATACAACATATGCTGAGCTTGTCAGTTTTAAATATTTCAAAAGAGTACCAAATTCCAATTGAAAATGGAAAAGATTTAATTTTTTATCATATTTAAATGTTTGATCCAATATTACACTAGTGATTACATTTAATGTGATTTTATTCTGATCATAATGGGCCTAAGCTTTCCTCTCATCAGGTCTCCGTCTAATTTTGTATTTATTTCTATTACCTGATTTTAGAAATTTAGTATGCTTGGCGTATACGAATCCAGGGAACTAATTACGAAATTTGTATATTGGAACGTGAAGCAATGAACTGTTCATTAAGTGAATATGTACTATTCCTATCTGAAAATAAAATGCAGTGACTGTTTAATCGCTCTCTTTGCATTTTTTATTACTGTTTCCCCCTCCCCTTAATCTTTGTCAGACTTAATTTACCCGATTTCAGCTGCTTTCTTGCAGTGCAAAATAGCAAAATTTTCTGCTCTTCTGCGGTTTATAGTATATTTGACATGGTTCAGGAAAATGGCGAACACAAATGGAGAGAAAATATCCTAAATTTCTCGATTAAAGCACTTTCAAACCGGATGAGCTACGTATTAATATTATAGTGGAATTATACAATTAATATTATAATGGAATGCTTCCTAGGAGAGAGCCAAATGTTTCACTTGTTGAATAACTTGTCTGCCCAATGTGAAATAAATTTTAATGGTTCATTTTAAACGGGTGTGAAATAACAGTATCGATAATTTATGGTATTTTGTGCATCAGTATGCTGGTGGAGTGGTGATCAACGTAAATGTATTCCAAATTAGAGGTCACAAAACAAACGCACTTTGGCCTACATCCAGTGATGTGGTGAAAAATTGTACTGGTTAATTATGATCAACAAAAGGATTTGCAGAATGTGCGTTTCTTACAATAGCGCTTCAAGGATGCCTTGCTTATTCCAATCAAACAATGTGAAAACTTGCTCTATCAGGCTTCAGATGTTTAAGCAGCACATAAGCACTAAAAAATTTTAATAAGAAATGAAATATCTATTAAGAGTAAGGGAAAATATCTGCCGCTCAGGTTTTTCTTTTTGTAGGTTTATCTACTTCTTTAATTCATTTAGACGCAGCCATCTTATTGAAATAAATGGCAAATAATTTAGTCTAACTTATTCAAACAGATTCTGCCACTTATCATTGGAGAATTTATTTCATTTTTCATGTTTTGTATGGATATCTTATATCTTATATGAAGGTACTATCTGAGATAGTAGCATTTATCAGTGGAAAAACTCAGTACTCTCAAAACAGCTGCGGATGCATAGTATTCTATAAGAGAGAAACAGAGAGGGGGCAACAGGCTTGTAACCAGTTAGCTAAAATGCTGTTTATGTGAAAACAGAACTCACAATGCTGGAATTAGATAGTGGAGGTCAAGCAGATTTAAAGGTCGAGTCATATACACAGCAATCCGAAGCAAGTAAATGGGCAAAAATTGATCAGCGAATCCTAATAACAGATAGCATAGTTATGGAGTAAATTCACTGCGAGTAATATCTCTTGTTGAAAGACCCAGAAGACTCAAGAGGGACACTTCTTCATTAGATCACATCTTGGTGTATTCTTTCAGTTACAACTACGGGAAGTAATTACAAAATTCAGAGTGAAAGACCAAGCCAGGAGTTTAATATATCTAGATGCCGTCTCAAACACTAATTGTTGTTAATATTCTTGCTTTGCCTTGCTTTCTAAATTAGTGACCTCAACAACGAAACTTATTGGCATAGAAACCATTAAGGGAATGATCAATGGTTTTATCCTGGTCAACAGTTGCCTAACAGAATTCGAGTTTCTCAGTAAAATTATTGACCCTACTAAGATTATTTCTGATTAATGTTTACTGCCAATGAACTAACTTTAGTTCTATACTGTTCTCCTTTTATTAGTAATTAAAATGTGAAAAATCTTGCCATAATCATAAACAAGACAAATATTAGCTTCTCATAATAAGGGAAAAGTTTTATTCAATACCATTAATCTTTTATTCAAATAAATGAATATCCAAATGGGCATTTGGTTAGAAAATGTAATGGGTTCATATCCTCCTAAATAAAATTAAAATAAGAGATATTTTAGATGGTTTTTCTTTGATTGACCTCAGACTTTATGAGCATAAATGTCGGCTTGTAAACTTGGTCTAATTCAATTAAACTAAAGCCAGAGTTTATAGAGGAACATAGGTGCTTGTTTATTACAAAAAATAAATATTAGGTTTACTATTTCACTGCCATCTGTATTTATACATTCAATATTTAAGATTAAAACTGTTTGTTATCCTATTAAGTATATAAATGCCATGGCTTTATAAAAACTTGAACGAAGATGTTTGTATACTGACTGAAAGCGTTCCATCAGGTGCCTTTGAAATATGTGAGCAATGATAGGACCTCTAAGCTATTACACTCTGGTGACATTAATTAAAAGCCGTTTAAACTATTGATTGCCTCTTGCAATAGAATGACATAAATTTTGATCAAATTTGAATTTTTCGTTTTGTTTGTAGAAATTGCACGATTCTCACTGCACGGTTGTTCCACTAAATCCTAAGTAATTCAAAATGGGGAATGAAATAAATCAGTAAATTACTCATATAAGGTAACCGCCCTTCCTGTTTAATAAACCTGGATAATTAGTTATTTATTTTATCTGCCATTTTATATACGGAAATTGTGAAATTTATTGATCATTCAATTTGAATGCACTTTTCCTTCTAATAGAATGAAATAAGAGCTAATTTGATTTTAAAATGACAGAGGCAATTAGTGTTTACTCAGTACTCGACTCGGCTTAATATTTTTGCCATTCCACTGATTATTTAAATTCTTTGCTTAATCGACAAATATACATGTTGAATAATCAAGAGCAATAAATGTAAATGAACCTGGAAAAATATAAATGTTTTAACAATATGACCGATCTATTACATGTAGAGTTGAATACCACACCCTTTCTTGAACAATAGTTATCATCATAGTAAACTATTTCTTCCCATTAATAGTATATTAAAATAATGCCCTGTTGGAAGTCTATAATCTTAATATATGAAGAGGGTAGTTTTGACTTCAATCATCTGATTTCCAAATGTTGTCAGTATTATATACCTCAATTTTCAATGAAGGACGAAGTTGTTAATAAATATAATTCGTTATTACTGAATCAGGGGGATGAGTTTTAATTTTTACTGGTCTTTGAGTTTTTTTCTTTATTCCCAAAAGAATTGGCGCTTGTGATTACTGTGTTTATGATTATGGTTACAATTAAATAGAAAAAGGGTGAGATTATTTTGTCTCAGTGAATGTTATTAATAATTTTTTAAGCTTCAACCACTGTTTTTCTATCTCTAATCTCAATAGGGTTATTTTATCAACTGTTTCATTTTAAAAAGTCGCATCAACAATGATGACACGTAATCCACAATACGATCTTTGCTATGAGACAGGAAAATCAAAATTGAAAAATATGCAAATTTTTCAATTGCTCCAATTGCTACCGTAACTCGTTTGTCATGAAGATTTTTTCAGTTTCCAATATTTTAGAACATTCTATTTGATAGAAGTTAAGCTTTAAAATGAAGCTTAACGCAATGAATTTAAAATAACAATGATAATATAATTGGTTACTCTTTTAATTCTCACTCAGCTCCATCTTAAATAAAAAACAGTTGATCAATTTGGCACAAGATCGTTTTTGGAATTTTTTTGGTTTCTAGTTACCAGTTGAGTTAGATACGTTCAGAATTAACAATCTCAATACTCCATTAGCATAAGCACCGACTTTTAGAACGCGGGTTTGTTTTTTGTTCAGACACAGGAATGAAAACAGTGGAGTGATTAATTATTTACGATTGTGTCAGCAACGCCTAGTGATTGCCGCGTACTTCTTCAATATTTAGCTTTGAACATTAAGTAGGTCTTTAGAATGTTACTTCTCCCGCTAATTTGTATTTTTTATATTCTTTAAAGTTATTCTTTCAACTTTCTGGCGTTAGAGAAACGAAGTGATGGTCAACCACTTCGAATTTTTCCAGAATAAATTGAACTTCGGGTTGAAATTCGCAATTTTTATTTGCAGCTCTGCAAATTTTAGAGATTTCCCAATTGATAGTGCAATAGGGTAGCATATCCAAGTGATCATCATAGAAATATCAACTAATTAGTAATAATCCATCTAGATTAGTCATATTCGCTAGACATTTTCAGATATTCCCCCACTTTAAGTAAAAGTCCTATTTATGGTGTAACTTAATGGAACATTAATTAGAATGCCATTAAATGTGGCTTTTTATGATCACTATATGAAGTTCTGGCGATCTCTTCACATAAAAGACAAAACAACCTATGCTCGAACGTTTTAATAAACAATTATATAATGATAACCGGAGCAACATGAAAAGAACGCGTCAAGCAACGCAGTCAAAAAGCTGTCGATATATTAGCCAGTTATGCCCAATTTTAAAAAGAAATGATGAGTAAATCAGTTATCTTTATTTGTAGATCATCAGCTAAACCGAGCATTTTAGCGAAATCTATCTGAAAGCACCCATAAGAATTTACTTAATTGCATGGAATAAATTAAATTACAATCAAAATATAAAGAAAAAACGGTGAAATTTTACATAGGCTAATTACTTTCCAAAAGCGAAAATAGGAATACAATGAGTCTATCAGTTTAGCCGTTTTGGATGACGGTTTAGCCCATCCCAGTCTTTATGGGCAGATGCTTAATACTGAGGGCATCCCGGTTAGCAGTCAAAAGCTCTAATCGTGTAGTATCAACATTTAGCAACATTTCTTCGCCTCTCATTCCAGCCTTTTACCTACTCCTATGCCAGTCTAAGTGGGTGACCAGCCAACAAGTGGCTATTAATTCTCCTCTCTTGTCATTTGCAATGTCATTTCATTTCCACTGAAATTCTGCATTTAGCAGATTAGGTTAAACAGGTAAATCCAAATAATAGAATGATCAAGGAAATAAAAATATATTTGCAAGCATCGAATTCTATTGAGAAATGGTTCACGTCTCCCACTGTTGTATACCTTATTCATCTCTTAAGAAAACCTAAATTATGAAAGTTACTACAATTTCTACTGCATACAATTACCAAATTCATTTTAAGTAGAATAAATAGTTTAGTTCCTTGAAAACCTGCATATTTCCTTGAAGTATTAATAGCGTGGTGATAAGGTATTTGTTATAGCAAGCATCACATGATTGAGACCTTCGGTGTTTTTCTTCGAGTGCTTGTAATATAAATACCGATTTCCAATCTCGAATTTCCTTCCAACTGACTTGATTTTACCCTTATCTGATGTTAATGATTTTATAATCCAAAGTTTCTTAGTGCTTACCGTAAATTTGTATTGGATATGATAAAATGCCTCCAACTTACTTCTTATCTGAATACTTTATTCTCATTTCTACCCTATACTCACTCCTCGTTCAAAATGCTTTCTTAGTTTTTGGCGGTTATTAATATTCATTTTTATTATTTTATGGGCTATAATTGAAAATACTAATAAAAATAGTTATTTGACCTTTTCTTTGTACCACATTTTTATATTGAAAACAAAGACAAGGTCAAGATCGGATATGATTCATGACTCTTTGTTACAAGGTACTACATTTTAATTTTTCACTCAATATTATGTCATTAATTTTTTTATTTTACTCCTCCAGAAAAGTTTCTTGTGATTACTTTGCAATATTTAACTTTATTAGAAGTAATTTTTGAGAGAAAGGGAAAAAATTGCTTGGCATTTTTCGATTACCCATTTATTCACTCTTATTTTGTATATTCTCTTTCAAATAAATATGTTTATTCCGCTTCTTATGTGAACTCATTTATTAAGAGCACTTAAAATCTCTGATAAAATAGTGAGCGTGATATAAGAGATTTACTTAGACTTTTTTTGAAGTTGTAAATTAAAATTTATGATACTTTTTAAATTTTTTAATATTCTTTGCTATTTACGATTTATTCGTTGCTAATGACAATGTAGAGACTTGGCTGTATTAATCTAAACGGATTTACATGACGAAGTACGCAAAATATATTATCGCAGTTAGGGGTAATGCTCTCCGTTCTTTTAAATTCAAGATAGTGGTTCATCGCCTAACATGCAAACTATACTGGTAATGCAGAATAGTATTTGTCTCTTTGACAGTTAGATTTATTAAATAATAATCTCCCTATTTCAGTTGCAAGGGTCTGCTTAACAGCCGTACATGCTGACTCAAATTAATCCGCCACTATCTCAGGGTATTATCAAATGGGGAGACTGCAAAGCTGTAATCTGCGCCGAACGAAAACGTTTCGAAATTTTTTGACTAATCATCGAAATAAAGACGAGAAGTTTATTAACGTAAATAGGAGGTTGATCAATTTTTATACTGGAATGACAAATGTTACGTAAAATGCGAGCTGATAATTTTGAAGTAACTTACATTGGAAAGCCAGGGAATTAAATAGGACAACATATTTCATCGGCCATAACTACCCCACCGAAAGTTATAATGCAAAATATAAGCACCTAATGTAAATTTAATGATTGGTATTGTATGATGATATATTTAAACAAAACAAAGCTGTGAATGAAGAAGCATTACCAATAGGAAAAGTTACTGCTGATCGATTTATAAAGTTATGATGCAAAGACACGTAACACGCGCCGTTTATGAACTGCCTCAAAATGACGAGATCTCTTTTTATCATCAAAAATCTGGGCATTTTAGTAAGAGATATATTGATGCTTAATAATTAAAAGTAGTACCGCAAAAATTACAGATCAAACAGCACATACATTAAAGTCACCCCACTAAATGACCGACAAATTGATTATAGGGTTCTAGAGTTAACAGGAGTTTTAATCAAACAAAGATCTAGCTTTTAAAAACATTGATGATTACCATATACTCACTTTCGTACTATTTAAAAAAGACATTCAAATCTAGACTTATGAATTTCTTGTGAATCTACGGTGCTAAAACCCATCACTCTGTAAATGTAGGTAATTTAATTAGAATACATAAAAATCTTCCTCCCTGTGTTATAGAAAAATGTAATACATTTTCATTCTCTGCCGAAAATTGTCCTCTATCTCAATTTTTCATCATTTGCAATAAATAATGGCAAGAATTACTCCTTTCTAAAATTAAAAAAACCAAATTAAATTTGCTTTATCTTGAGCCACAAATATTTCAGTGTAGCTAACGTTAATAAATTAACTTTTTATTTAATTTAATTTACATAGAATAAATTCTTGAATTAATACGTTTAGCAGAAGAAAAATTGGCTTTATCATAATAAAAGTCGATATCATTTTAGATCGCATATTTTTACTGAAATATATTTTAAAGTGAAATGTTTTAAAAGCATGTCCGGATTACTTTGTATCTAGTTATATTACCTTGATGTCACAAAATCGAATCAAGTTTCCAACCTTAAAGTTAAGAATTTAGTAAATCTTTATTTCCAACGAAGAAATGGGTTATTCTTCCTAAATAATAGAATGAGTATACACTCATTAATTCCATTTATAAATTTTAACATTCTATACGTCAGATAGAACTCCTTGGCAAAGACAATTGAAACATTGCAGAACTAATCAGAGCGACTGAAAAGATGCAAACAGGCCAAAGTGATTTGTGAGATTATTAAATATTTCTAATATAAACCCACTCAGAAATCCAGGGATCACATGATGAAAATTCAGTTTTTGACCGTTTGGATATTACATAGTAAATTTTATCCCTTATGAGAAAAATGAAACCTCACTGCTTTCATATTTCAAATAAAATAAGACTCTTGGCATTCTAACACTCCTATTTGCCTTCCCGTTTCATTCTTTTTCACCCCTTTGCCCTTCGGATGCTAAACAATAATTTTAACTTGTTAAGAATTTATTACATTGCCATAAGTAATAAAACGTTTTATACCGCAGCCAAGTAGTTGATTAAATAGTTTAACAGTGTGTCTGTGGATTGCAAATACGCCATAAATCCTTAACCAAACCATGTAACAGTGCATGACTGTTCTACTTTTATTTGTGATGTGGAGGACGATGTTCTATAAATAGAATGTGGCGATTTAACATTAAATTCATATTTAATAACGAAATGTTCCAAAATGCATGCTTTCTCAATCGCTTGGAAAGCAAGACCTATTGAATAAAATGTTCATATTTTCTCCAGCCGGTTGTGTCAACTAGACAAAAATTTATCTACCACAGTTCCGTGCAGAACATTAAGAAGACATTTAAGAAATTAACCGATGAGAATCAGAAAATAACTAACAAGGAAAATATTATTGCCTAAATTAATTCTTATTAATTTAATTGTAGAAACCAGTTGAAATCGATTGCTACTAAGTCCATTGAAAAAAATTGGAGGGGACCGAAAAGGTATTACAGAACCTTAATTCATCCGTGATCATACATTTGCGTTGTACGACATTTACTTGGTGGATAATTCAGTTATTTTTGACTACGATGTTTCATACCTACTGACCATGGTGGTTGTCCTTGATGCTTCAATTCCGTTTTTCTTCTATATGTGGAGAGGGCAAATGCATCTTGTATTCAGTAGCTTGTATTATCTTAACATTAGCAGAGTGGAGATAGCTAAAGAAAAATGAACAGAAGTAATTTAAAATTACCTGTGCACAACGAGAAGTAAACGGAAAATTGTCATATACGCAAATAATGAATAACTAAAATTAATTTTATAATAAACAAAATACTTAAGGTGCATCATTCATTAGATGGATTTTAAATAATTACTAAATCCATCTTTATTCCACGGCCCCACCGTGGCCTGATTTAACCTGCCAAGCATCATATTCGCAGCTCATAAATTTTAAATTAAACCAGTAATTTGTAGTGTCTGCTATTTAAGAGAGAAAATGACCACAGTCTAACTTTACCAACGTTGAGTCTAAATGCTAATTTGCGCCCCTGTTTTCTTAATATTTAGTGTTTTATAAATTTACCAATAGCAGCTAAACTTCTCATTAAACACTCGTTTTCGATGTTGAATTATTAATGTTTGCATCTAAAACCACCAGCAATTGCAAAAATATCAAATTTTTTTCAAAATAATTGAAAAAGATAACTTAAAGTTGATTTAAACATATAGCATCGACGTAAATTTAATTCGAATAAGTTGTAGCGGTCCTTTACGGGGTCACCAGTTTGTAGCGGTAGATAGCTAACAGTAAATGAAAGAAAAAGAACACCAAGGATTGCGTAGACCAGGTTGCATTGAACAAGCTCAGTAGAGTCTCAAGGGAAAATAGAGAATTGGAGGAGAAGGATTGAGCAACGAGAGATGCGTTTGACGAGCTAGGGTCCCCGGTGGTGTCTTCGTGTGTCTAGTGGAAGGCTATTTATAATCGACACTTTGGGTGAGGACAAGCATAAGGATATAATTGTATGAGTGCTTTAATTGGTCGGGACGATTGTAGGGAAAGGAAGGGGCCAGTGTAGACAGGACTGGTTAATAACAAAGCCGACTAAGCGGTGTCTGCTACTATCGTCCGAGGTATGCTTACCTTTTCCGATCGATGAGAAATAGGCCAGCTGAGGACACACGATGTTTGTCTATGAAGTGCTTGGGTCACACGAAAGGTTAAAAGTTTACAGACATTACTATAAAGACAAGATAATCGAATTTGGTGATGATTAGGGATGACGTAAGATAAATATTTCGGAGAAGAAGGAATTTATCCTTCGAAATAATCTCAAGAATGTTTATATTTTCATTTTTCTGAAACAATGAAAGACCTAGAAAATCTTACTTTATAGATTTAATTTGATCGATAAGGTGGGCGTTGAAATTTATTAATGCTTATTTTCAGGCTAACCCAGACATCAAATATTAGTGCTTTAACATTTTTTCAAATTAAAGTATTATTTTGATGTATTAAGAGTATTGCAAATTCCCCTGTGTTAATATTTTATGCTAGATTTTGCATTATAACGTTGTATCAAGTGGCAGCAATTAACTTTAAACTGGGTAAATAATGGCATTATTTCCACAGGAATAAGTTTGAAATGGCTTTGCATATGAACTGAATAAATATTAATCGAATTAAATTTGCACTAAAAAGACTAAAATGTTATACATTGTTAATAATAGAGAATATAATTTATTGAGTAAAACATTGCCATGAATAAATGTCAGTTTATACAAAAACGTACTATTCAGCATTGATGCTCATATGAACAAGCGCATTTGGTTATTTGGCTGCAATTAACATCGAAGTACACAAATGGATAATACTCTTTAAAATCAAAATTTCATTCTCTAATCTGTGAAACTGTTAAATTTCTAAAAAGAATTTGTTTGGCTGGATTCGTGTATTACAAAATCACGTTTGAGCATTTATTAGAGAGACTAAAGTTAATTAATAAATATAACCTTTTCAAGCTAATTAAGGAGAATGTTGACAATGTTTGACTCTGTTGACCTGAGAAGGGAGAAGCTTCCCTAGAAAGTGCACATCTTAAGTATTGTTGACATCCCTAAAAATGAGAAAGAAAATGACCGTTGCCATGGTTAATGCAATTCTGAATTTAGTATAATTTGGATAGTGTGGAAATGCAGACTCTTAAAAAATTTAGTTGTTTACAAATACGACTGTTTAAATCAATTTTGGTTTGCAAAATAAATCGAACCCTGATATGGCTTTACTGGAAAACTGCTGTAAAACAGTCAAATCTTAAAAGTACGCATCTTTAAATATACCATTTTTGAGTAGTGGTCATTAAAACGGGTGAAAAGTACAGCACGGAAAGAGGATGTTTCAAAGCACATAGGATCAAGCTCCTTGTCTATGGAATCCAAAAATCTATGAAGAATGAAACATGTGAACCTCGTTCCGTTAAGCCGCATATATTGAGTTTTGACTTTATAACAATAAAAGAATGCAGTGAATATAATACTTTCTTCTTTATTTCTTATAGTTGTACATTTAATAGGTTTTATGGAAATTTCCTCTGATAAGGGGAATGAGAAAGCAGAAAAGAGCTTGGCTTGTCGTAAAAAATAAATAATTAAATAGGCCGGCAAAACAATATAAACCACACGTGTTATATCTAAACAAATAGTATTCATTTACCGTATATATTACTCAAAACAAGATGCTTTGAAATCTACAGACTTATAATATCAGAATAAATGAGAATAAAAGCAAGTTGAACTTATATTTTTGAATGGACTGTTAATCTAGCTATGTTCAAATTTATAATTCATTAGAGCAGATGATTATTACAGTGGAGCAATAAAATTGCCAGATTAAACACATTAAAAATATTTCTATTCCTCCCTGAAATATTTTGATCTCTGAAGCAGAAGAACTAATCGAATGCATTTCAACAAATCAACCAAACTTTCGTCATATAGTTTTGATAAATTTAAGTCTGATATTTTGAGTAAATGAACTCGCTTCTTTAATAAATGAGCAGTAGCCTCGAACTTTTGGACAGTCTTAGTAATGAAAGGGTATTGGACTATTAGAAATTTAGATATATCTCTCATTTCCACTTAAATTGTATGGCGACAGACTTATGAAAATATGTAGAACACTCAGTCCACTAGTCTCCTTGTTCGCTGATTTTGAATTGACTAGACTTGTCTAATTATATCATTAAGTTAAATTAAGTTATTTATTTAGTCCATTTTGACAGCGTAAACGACCACGTATTGTTCGTATTGCAAATAAGAATTGGGCGTAAAGATCTGGAGCTTTAAAGATTACTATTCCCTAATAAGAAAGAAAGTAAACCATGAAGATGGTGTTGCAACTTGTTTTTCTTTGTCCTTAATAGCTGCAGAATACTTGAGGAGTTCGGTTCTATTTGAAGATACTTTTCGGAGCAATTTATGGACACTTGGACTGATTTTCATGAATGGGAGTTTGAAATTTTAGTATTAAATATTTCTCTGTTTGGTCCTAATTTATTTGGAGACAAAAAGAAAGATAACATCTGAAAATGGGCGATTTCATTTAAGTAGAATTTGTAAAAACGTTGTAAAGTCATCCTTAAGGTTTTCTTAACTTATTG
Source organism: Hymenolepis diminuta (assembly GCA_900708905.1). Lineage (NCBI taxonomy): Eukaryota > Metazoa > Platyhelminthes > Cestoda > Cyclophyllidea > Hymenolepididae > Hymenolepis > Hymenolepis diminuta. The sequence goes on along the minus strand of CAADRB010000001.1, from coordinate 4,042,915 downwards.
TGCAATCATAATGCAAACTCTACTATTTAATCAAATATATTTGACTCAGCCAGTCAAACAATTAGGTAATCACCGATTTACAACATTTCCATCGGTTTTGGTGAGTTTATGAAAGCATATAAATGACCATATTTATGACAGTGGCTATGCAAGATGCGTGATCAGTATTTATTGCTGAAAAACACTTATATGATAACTACAGAAAGAGTCTGAGTCAGATTTAAAGGAGCAGGGGAGGTGGTTGATGAGTAATCAAATAATCGTTAGCATTATGAGAATAGGGAGCACTTACGATGAACATATGTGCTAGCACACAGTCGTAGAGGCTGGACGGCCCCGACCATTAATACACAACAACTATCATCATTACCTGGTGAGTTGCTTGAATGTTCTCAACCATTTCTCTCCACTCCCAGCTTAAAAAACCATGTTTTGTATTTGAAGTTTTGATGGACAAATTCTTTGCAAATTCACAACTTCATCATCGATCTTCAAAAATTGACCTTTTAACATATCATCCGGTCTAGACGGTCTTATTGATGCAGTACATTTTACAGCGGCCAAAATAATTTTTAGAACAAATTGTGATGCTTCTGAACTCTAGTGAACTCTACTATGGTAAAATCATATTAGCTATTATCTTCCTGGCTATCATTTGGAAAAATATTCCTTCGAAATTGTTGACCAACCAGCATATTGACCTACAATTAATCAACCACGCTTACCAACCTGACTTTCTTCCCATTATTGCTCAATCTCCTTTCCTTAAACCTTCATTGCTTTATCGTTCTGTGAAAAATGAGGTAATGATGGCGAAAAAGGATATAAATATTTACCAAGCCGTTGATAATTAATAAATAATTGATTCGATAAATGGAAGTTAATAATATGTTACCATTAAAAATTAAAAAGACATTGAATAGAGAAATGATTTAATTCTTTTTTTCATTTATTATGCCCTAAATTATGGAAACTTTCTATTTTTATCGTTAGGAGCACAAAGTTATCATAAATATGTTAAAAAGTATGACCAAATATTTTGCACCGGCATTAATGATACGCACAATTAAAATAAAATTAACTTTTTTTATAAATTCTATGAACACGTACTTTACGATTAATTTCAGTATGATTTCTTACAAATCACAAGTTTCTCAATCACTTATAGTACACTTTTCATCCAGATGATATGCATAAAAGTACTACACTTGATAATATATACGTTCTGAACACGACTGAGACACTTTAAACACTGTGGTGAGGGGAAAACAACGATGCATGAAGAAACATCCTGCACAGATTTTACAGTCTTCGATAAATGCATAGATTCCTTCAACGCTACCATTGCCAAAATTAAGGCTATCTTTGCTGAGCCGTCGACTTCAGAAGCGAAAAAATAATCTTTCAAATATTACACAATATTTGTAAATGTTTATCTAATATATAATATAACTCTCTTGTCTTCTTCTAAATTATCTGGAATGTTAGGAGATTTGATTAATTTTATTTCGTGATGTTTAATGATATTATGACTTGATTATTCTGACAATAAATAATAAGTTATCTGGAAGAGTGTTTAATTAACTATCCCATCTCCACTATTTCAAAACTGCAAGCTGCTGAATATCATGACAACTGTTGACTTCTCAACTGTTGAAAGAAAAGACGGTTTGAAGTAAAAAGAATTATAATCATTATATCCACTTGCAATAGAAGAACTGTGCATTTTTTAATTTGAATTAAAGTGAAAATTTTGTCAAAAATACATCTGGTGTTCAACATAGTCACCATTTTTATTAATTACATCTTCCCAYTTTGCCATAAGCTTTCTCATTCTTCATAGAATTTAGCCAGTTTGCACTCAAAGAAGAAACTAACTTCATTTCGATCTCTTCTCTTGAAGTAAGCCTTTGTCCCATTAAATGAGTCTCTAAGCTCCTGAGAAGATGAAAATCGGTTGGTGCAAGAGAAGATGGGGAGAATATGGTGGGTGATGCATGGCCTCCCGGCCAAATTCTTCAAGATTTTTGTTGCTCTTGAAATTTGGGGTCTGGCAATGTCATGGTGCAGAATCACTCCTTTTCGATTCATCAAAGAAGGCCGTTTTTCCTGCCGTTAACTGCTTTTAAACGAGTTAGCTGCTAACAGTAAACCTCACATGTTATTGTTTGATTATCACCCACTAGTTATTAACAAACAATTCCCTTCAAATCCCACCATACACACAGAAGAATTTTTTTCGGATACAGTCCACTTCTCGGTTGTGGAATTGCCATTGAACCTCGACTTGGTCACGACTGTCTTTTGTGCTTAACATTGCTGTAAGGGATCCACCACTTCTCGTGGCTGTCAATTATGCTTCAGTCTAAAAAAGGTGTCTGAGGTTCACGAGAACGCAGTGAAACACAGCAGATCACATGCTATTGCTTGTTGATTTCTGACAAATCGTGTAGGGGGGGGACCATTTGCCAGCCTTTGAGACTTTCCCAGCCAAGTCTTTTCATTTCCCTATATATAGTCATATATAGGTCACATGGCGACTTAAGTAAAAGGTTTTGCTCAGTTCTCTAGTAGCGCAAGTTGAACTTTCATCAATGGCAACTTGCAATTACTCAGAATTGAGTTTTTTGAATATCCTGCTCTCGGTTCGTCTCTCGTTTTTCAGGCTGAAGTCATCCTTTTTGAAACCACCTGCAGAAAACCACCTTCTGTAGGTCTTTTCATTCACAGCATCATTTCCATAAGTGTGCTTGAGTGTTTTTGCTGCTGAGCTTGCCGTATTTCCGTTATGAAATTTAAACAGTAAAATATGCCTCATATGTTCTTTATTTGGAGTGTACATTAGCGCTTGAAATAGTTATTGATAACGATGATTATTACACTATTTGAAAGAAAAAGTTAAATTTTATCAATTACCATAAAGAAGCATGCAACATAAACAAGCTAATTCGAAGTAATTGTGCCCTAACCACATAGCTAAAAAATTAGACCGAACTTCATTTACAACCAGATATTTAGAACCAACCTATAAGTATTGAGCTTCGTAGACAAGCATTTGCTCCAATCCATGTAATGTATCAAGCAATTTTGAACTACTAGTTAGTAACTGTTGTATAACTCAAACTCAAATATAAAATGAAGTGAGACTTTTTAATATCAGGACGTTGTTTTTGGCAACAATCTTTCGCCTCCTTCCCATTATCATTTGTTGAACTTTTTGTTAACCGATACAGTTGATTCTAACAGTTAAAAATTGTTGAGTTTCTTTGTATTATTGTTAGTAGTAAAAATATCGTAAAAGGGAATTTATTTTTATATCACTGATTTTTATATTTTAACTGATTTAAGTCGGTCAAATATCCGTTTGCACTCGTTCCAGTATCTTATCCTTAAACTATACCTAATCATATTCAACCATTTAGGCCTTACTGAAACGCTTTTATTATATTCGTTTTTGAACATTTATCTTCTAATTTGACTAATTCATCATACTAAAGCAACTGAGAATCATGAATATAAAAGTGACATAAAATAACTTTAAAAATATACAAATGAGGATCTAAAAAACAGAAGAGAGCATTGATACGAGTTCTGTCCTTAATTTCTTTACAAATTGCAATACCATAGAGCGGAGGAGGTATCAGAATATTCGTTTTAGGCAGAAATTTCTTTACTAGAAGTATAACAGCGTAAAAATCGATAAACTGCTCAAGGTGAGGGAGTTGAAAATTGATTAATAAGGTTACTGCATTCTAGTGAATACTTTTATATAATTTTTAGTATTATACCTAGAACTATTTACTCAGTTTTTGATTCTAATTTTCGCATCTCTTCAAATAAAGAAAGAGAAGGTAGATTTCGGAATAACGTGCCATACATTCTAGTGGCAGTTGACTCCGTTGTCAGAGTAATGAAGTTCCTAATGAGATTGTACTTTAGAGAACTACTGTATTCCACTCTTCAAAGTGGCGAGGCTTGTCAGCAGGTATTTAGTATGGCTTGCATTGATTCAAAACGCCACAACTTTGCATTATTTAGCAGGGAGCAAACATAAATTAAAGAGGACAACTCTACTTCTGTAACTACTTCAGCAGTATTATTTACGAGTCACCGTTATTCATTAAATATTTAATGCAAATTGTTGGCTAATAATAGATGGGCACAATACAGATGTAGTGGTATTGTTAAAGTTCTATTTAAAACACAACATTTATTCACTTTATATGCCCGGGCATATAATGATTATAAAAACTTACAGGTTTTCATCAGAAAAATAGTCATTCATGTCGGAACAAATCAGATTTGTGTATGTTTTGCGGCACAGAATTTGGGCTTCCTACTGCTAATTGAAAGTCCACAATGTTAAGCTGCTAATTATAAAGCCTGAGAGGTCTAAAATTATATTAAACGTCGCAAAATTTGCGGTAAGCAAGGAGGGAGAATAATTGTGTTCTTCCACCGAGTATATAAGCAAAACTGACTGTTTCGGTTATAATAAATGGATCCAAAGTAAGTATCAGAATTTTAATCCAAGACTAGTAGGCAGTTGCAGATTAAAGAAATCACTTTTTGTAGTTATTCAGTTTATTTCATGTTTTAAACATAATAAATATACTTTTCTGTTAGTCAACGGGTTCTGATTAAGACGACTGGCAAAGAATTATTGAAATACTCTTGCTGAACTGGACTAACTTGATGTTTGACTTCAAGGGCTCTCAGTTATCTTGGACCATAAAGCTCCTTAAAGTAAGTAGATGAAGAATGCAATTTTAGTTTAGAGGAGATCCCTGGCTTTCATTTTCTTTAGTTAATTTTAAATTAACTCTCTTGGCGTATTCTCTATACTATCGTTTATTCAAATAACCCAAATGTAACATGGAGGTGACTTTTGAAATATTGCTTTAAATCTTGATCTGGTATGTTAAATGTTGAACTCTTTATCCAAAAACATTTCCTTAAACAATGGATGAAAATTGAAAAAAATGACGGCTTGAGTAAAATAACCGGAGTCCTTATTGCGTTCCCTTTTAGGCGCATGGAGGCAATAAATAAGAAACCCTTGGTTGGACAGTGAACACAGTGGAGCCCCGATAAAACCGCTGACATCGGTCCGTTCTAGAAAAAAATATTTTGGCTAAGGTCAAGCCCTATACTAGACCCATCAAAGTAATTCAAACATATTCTCCGTGTTTAACAACCGAAATTATTAAAAAAACTTTTGATCAGACGTTTACAAACATAGAGTTCAAGAATTTACCTAATGAAACTAAATACATCACCTTGCAATACCTCGATACTGTAGTGAATTCAAGTGTAAGGCTGAGAGAACAAATCAAATAGTTAAATGTGGTTTGAAATAATCCTTGAATGGCTGAATAGCTAAATTATATCCAATTCCGCTAAGTAACTGAATTATGTCGCTATTAAACATTGGTATTCTAAATAACACGAACCTGATCGGGAAACCGTTGAAAGTTATTATTTCTTTTAAGCCGATATCAAAAAAGACATTTTGACAAATTCTTGCCATGTAATAATGATGATTTTGGCTATACTTCTATAACACAGGAAATATTAGTGATAAATCTCATGTTTTCATTGGCTGGATAAGATTGGACATTTTGGCGAAGTGCCAAAATTTAATAGTTCAAACTTTCACCACATAAAATAAAGTTGAAATAATATTTATCAGTTAACTGAAGTTCTCCATATTAATCCAAATCGATTATGCAAAAAATTTGATTAAAATCGACATGCAGTATAGAATACCAACCCTCAAAATTGTAACTGGTGGTAGAGAATTTTGAAATTTATCAATATAAAGTAGCTTCGAATCCACTGGTTTTACTCGTTTAAACTCATTCTCAATAGCTTTTCTAATAAATAAAATTTTGAATTTTAATTGATCATTATTATTATTTCATTTTTAAATTTTAATTATCAGTTAAATAGTTTAATACTCAGAATAAAAAAAGAAGAAACAATAAACCAGAAAGTCTCAAGACTCTAACTTTATTTAAATACTAAACGCATCGGGATGCCCACTTTTTACTAGATAGGAGTAGGTTTATATTATATTTTATGAGTAAAGATTCATTTTTGCACTAAGTCGAGCCCATAGACTAGCATATAGGATCATGTCATCTCACTATATCTGACTACTTTCAAACGGCCAAGATTATCTGGTTGATATCAGTCACAAATTTTGAGGACGTTAAAGCATAATTCATGTTCTCTTAAGCCTAATACCAATCTTGAGTGACATTTTTTGAATTCACAATTTCTATTACATTATTTTGATCAGCAATGCCTAATGCCTATCTAAAATACTCCATAATTGGAATAAATCATGTAGAATTCAATGAAATAAAGGTAATTATAATGCTAAATAATGCAGAAAAACGGATTGTATCCTTTTTCCCTAAACTCTCATAACATTCTTTTTTTGCAATAAAGTGAATCTTAGTAGAATTCAAATTAACTTGTCCAATGACTCTCTTTCATTATTTTAGACGTCCTATTTTGGAAAACCATTAATTGGATTGCGGATAAAAGGTAATTTGTAAATACATAGGCAAAAGTAAACAGGAAAATATACTTAAATTAAGTGACATATTTAAATGGATGAAGTCGAGTATCGATATAGACTTGGAACTCTTTAAATTTCTAAGAAGAAGATTGGGTGTAGATATCTGGGATATTCTACTTAAAGAAACACATAAATGAAATGTTCTGGCATGATAACCTGACATGAATTCCATATCTCCTACAGAGTGGAATTTTCTATTTTATCAGAAGTCCATTTATTTAAAGATCATATCAAAGATAAAAACAAGACAATAGGATGTTCAGCTTTTTGAATCCTTGTTCATTGAAGAGCAAACTCGACAAGATGCTAATCCTTCTGCATTTTGACATACCTTTCTATTTTTAAAATTTAAATATTTGGTTCAGAAAGTTATATTCATGGAAAAATTTTCCCCTCTTTTAGTTGGGCAGCATTGCATTTAGAATGGTCTTTTTTGCTTCACACCCGGCAGCGCAAAAAAATAAGAGTGGTTGCATGGACAATTTCTTCTTTTTCACGCTTGTTGTATCCAATATGAAGATTTCTAAGCTAATTGCACTCACCAGCATTTGGGCATTGTGCTCCCAGTTAGTCGAATTTTATATTACCCTTCTTTGAACAAGTGATTTATTTAAGCATCACTTTATGTATCCTTGAAAGGTTGTAGACCTTGACGCATGCAATCGCCTTTCATAACGCAAATACCTTTTCTGCATTAGAGAAATTTTTCCCTTTCTCCTGTTACTACACCGCTATTCGGTAAATTACTATATATATTTACTCAAAATCAACGGCGGTCAACTCAAACTCTGCCACAAGGCTAAAACCCCGAGTTTTCAGTAATTCACAACTATATTATAGATTTAAAGGAGACATTCTTTATGACAGTTTATACAGAATTTTATCTAAAACTATTAATAATTTTGTAATTACCGGGGCATTTGTTTAAAACATATCAATAATTATTAGTTGTTTGCCAAGAGCTGATTTATTAAGCAAATCGTCTGCCATTTTTCTCACTTATCTCCGAGATTCGATCGATAAATTTTACTTTTCAAAGTCTTAACTTTCTTTAAAAGATTTCAAGTCTAAAAGAAAGATATGCACAATTTTTCAAAATTTATTTGCCAATATAAATGACATTACTACATTTATTCAACAAAATTATCCATAATTATCCGTTTTTTATTAAGAGAGTTTCGTAATTAGATTTTTATTTCTCATATCAAAACAAAAATCACCACAATAAAACATAAAATAAGGAATAACGGTTAATAATATCGTCCACGGCAAGGAAAAATTTTCTCAAACTTCGGCAACTGGAAGGCATCCAAAAAGCAAACAAGTCCAGTATGGTGTGAAATAAGGCAAAATTAATAGAGTCAATAATAAAAGGGCAATGAAGACCTAATTTGAATTCAGAAGCACTGAGTTGTCCACATTTACATAAGGGGAAGAGTGCAGTCTGTAATATCCCACTAATCAGTCTTTTTATTCAGTCCTGTGATAATTCCACATTATCCAGTGCCGAATCACCAGTTGTGTAATTATGGTAGTCGATCCTAACACTTCACTTCGCAATTTTCCAAGGGATGAGCAAGAGATTGAGATCAAATAACGAATTATCTCACATAACAGAGTTGAGAAAATGGTAGAACTTTTAATAAAGTTGAAAATGTAGGAATTGAGTAAAGATGAAAATGAAAATGAGCACGAGGAAAGGGTCTTACTTCATAGTAGTCATAGATTTATTAGACTGCCGTCCTCTTAACTTTCTAAACATCGAATATTGGGATTTTATGGCCAGGTTAGCAAATGGGGTCATCTTCAGGATTTTCGATGTTTGATGATTGCTCATTTAATTAATTCCAGTAGATTACAGATGTAAGCACTCGATGTCGGAACTCTCACGAATAAGTCAATTTTATTTTCGAGCCAATACAATGCAGAATATTTGAACAGTGACGAATAATGATTGAAGTCTTCTATTTATTTTTCTCTGGAAAGACAAAATTATAAATGTTCTATTGTTGGCTAGAGAAACATACCAATATTCTGGTCTTTCCACGCTTTCAGATTGAGCTACCATAAAAAGAAGGTGGGAACAGGAATAAAATACTTATAATACTATAGCACAGAGAGGAGACATCAGTCTTGTGATCAGTATATTAAGATAATGGATTAAGTGACTGTGTGGAGAAAAGTGAATAGAGGAGTTAGATAATGCGGATAATCGGTAGATAGCTCAAAGATTTCGGAATGAGTCATAGGCAGAACCAAACAAAACAATATTTAAAGGACAGAAAAATGGAGGAAATCGATAAATGGGTTAAGAAAGTAAAAATTGTAGGGGAGAAGTCTGCTTCAATATAAATCGAGACTGATATATCGTCTTCGAAAAAAAATATTTCCAACTTGTTTAATTTCATAACAAAATATCTACCTGTTTTAAGTACCATAAAGCTGATAAATTTATATCATACTTGATAATCAGAACTTTCATAACAAATAATGTGTAAAATATGTGCCTCAAAAGTAATATTTATCATAATAAAAGAAGAAATGTGAAGCTTGTCGATTTGAAAAAGATCTTTATTAAATTATTAAATCATCCCAATCATGTGCAAGCATTTTTGTCATTCAAACCTCATCAAGGAGGAAAATTAGCAAGAATATTAAATCTCAACATTTTCAGTTGTGCGGGTAAATTTTAAAATTGGGGGATGGCTAAGTGGGAAAATAAGGAACAAAATTTTTGTTTACTTTGGCGCAAATTCCAAATTTACATCCAAGTCAACCAACCCTGTCATTTTCCTTTTTTTCTTTCCTCGTTCTAAATCTGATAAGATGTTTTTAAAGATAGCCAACCGTTTTCTGTTACTCCCGGTACGTTTTATTCCAAAATGTTTACGACTTAATACGGATATTTCACAGTGACTTCAATCATTATATTATCAATATATCTTACTTATTCTGCTAAATATTATAAAAATTATTAAATTAATTAACCTTGAGTCTTGCATTTAGTTTTAGCCGCAGATCAAGCCTATATAAATGGTCACACCATTTGTATAAAAGAAAATTTTTTAATTTGTAGATAATGAAAGGACCAAGAAAAAAAGGACGCTAATAGCACCTTAGAAAATTAACTAATTCCGCTATACTGAGCAGTATCAAAAGGGATGAAATTAGTCGCGTAGTGACCAATCCAGAGAATGGGATTTATTCGCGTTAAATTCGATTAGCCCTTCACAGTTAATGTTTTTATATACACACAAAATTATTGTGTTCACAAACAAATAATATGATAGCTAGTCGGACGCGCTTTATGATAAGTTCAGTGGATTAGATAATCAACAGGGAAATCAGTAATGCTATCTTAACCAACTAGCAGGAATATAACTCTGACGGAAACATTGGCTCTGGTATATCCTACGGTATTATAATACCAGGGACTAACGAAGGCACTTAAATGATAATAATGCAATTAATATGAGTCATGAATATTGAAATGGGAGAATTTATGAATGTGGTGAATATAATCGTTAACAGTAGGAAAGAGGGATAAAGATTACTTAAAGAGGAACATATACGACTAAATAGTCGAAATTCAGAAATAGGGTGGGGCTGGTTATTAAGATATCACTCTTCCCCCCACTTCGAGATGCTGGTTTACTTGGTTATTTTTGAGTGTTGTTGCCTAACCCCTCAAACAGTTTATTTCAACCGTGAGCTGAATTCTACTATTAGATAAATTTTACTTAGAATGTGAGAATGAAAATGAATTTAAACTTTTTTTGTTAAAATCAAACATTTGTAAACTTTTCATTTCTCAAAGAAAAATCACCCCATGAAGGTCTTTTGGAAAAATCTCAACACAAACTGTGTACAAATCTCCGTTTCAAGTCCAAAACCTCTGAATTTTGCTCCCACATCAGCAAATTTTCAGTCGAAAGCTCTAATTTTTTGATATGTTTCTTTAATCAAATGAATTAAGTAAAAATTTGTTAATCAAATAAAATGAATAATGGGTAGATAATTGAAATTTCCTCTATAAAGGAAAGTTAAAGCAATCCCTAAAATCTTAAAAATAATTTGTACTTTTTAAACCCTTTATTAAAATTGAAAATTCTGGCACAGATTTTGTACTTATTATAAACACGTGTCTTCATGCCATGAAAAGGAGTACTTTACGAATACCCTAATTTTGAGGTAGGAAATGTGATAGCACTCTTTGGATATTTTTATATTATGGTTGTGTTATCAAACGAAATAAGTTCTGTTAAGTTATTTTGATATTCGTTTCATAGTTTATTTTTTATTAATCATTTAAAGTAGCCTTAATTCCAGTTAAAGCTACATTGACTGAGTTAGATTAGAGATGTCCTCCATAAAACCCAATGGCTTTAGACTAATAGGAATAGACAACCTTTCCCAGGACTAAAGGACAAGAATTGAGATGGACTAATAGAATATTGAACGATAGCAGCTGAAGGAAAGAAGAAAAGGAGAAGAAAAAGAAGGTAAAATAGCAGAACAGAATATATAGTAACTGTTGTCTCTCATTAATTTTACAGAGCAAAGCTTAAGTAAACATTGGGCACGGCTTATGGTGATCAGGGTTTATCAAAAGTTAACAGAAAAGCGTTGGATATTAATTTGACGAGGCTTTAAGACCCTTCCGTAAGTATGAAAATCGAATAATTCCTACTACTGATTAATACATATTCAATCTCAACCTATGCTCATAAAGATGATCTATGGTTTATATACCTACTATTAGAAAGCGAATTAATTAATAACTACAGGATTTCAATTTATCTTAACCTTCACCAGTTTCTTATAAAATTACTGGAAACTTATTAGGTTGTTATGATATTACCGCTAGTAGAAATTGTATTGAGAGACCGGAATTTAGCTTTTAATATTTTTCCCTTTGTTAATTAATTATATAGATAAAATCTCTACTTATTTATTGCCCATATATGTTATTCCATATGAAGGTGTGGGGGTCACAACGTTAACAAACGCTAACAAGGCTGATTGAATCACGTGCGCTAGAACTTTCTGGGAAGTGCAGAGATGTAACCGGTCGCGTAGAGAACAAGCACGGCGTGTGTGCAGGGCCCTCCTCAACCAATCAGCAATCAAGATCCCTGCAGCCTAGATTGGTTTTGTATTTAATGACTAAGCTTTTGAGTCACAGTAACAAGGAAGTGATCAATAAAGCCCTCTCCACCCAGCATCTTTCTGGTTCTTACCATTTGATTTGAAATAAAAGGAAACATAATCGCTTTTTGCAGATCCTATTAAAGGAATTGCCAATATTAATAGAAAATACCGAACTTATGGATACTTTTTTTCTCGACAAATCAAACTGTGAGAAATTTCGATCGGTTTTATTTTTTTCTTCGAATATTAATTTAAAAGCGATATTAGGCGCTTTTTATAAATATTTATAAGCTTAAGTGAACAAATGGCTTTTTGAGCAAATGAATGAATAACGTATTTCTCAAAAACTCATGAAGTAATATTATTAAAAGACATAATGGGGGACTTGCAATTAAAAAAATTTGGATAATAATAGTACTGCCATGAAATGAGCATCCTTATGATAAATGGTAGAAAAAGCATCTTTTCACAACGCGAGAGGTTCTAGCTAAACAGATACCCTTGTAAGAATGGTAAAACAAGCGAGACTTTGAAAACTTTCTGTAGCAAATTAGGAAGGAGGCGGATAAGGTAGCAAAGTATTTATACCGATAGAGAACAAAGAAGAGGCTTCAGAATTGAAGTGGCAAGTTAAAAATTGTAAGATTCAATTAGCAGGTTTTGGATTTCGGGAAAAATCGATAAGCAACCTATTGACAAAGAGATGAAACATATTCGGATCGGCGTATAAAAGTTAAAAAGTTGGTTAAAACTTATACACACCGATACAATTATTCTGAGAGATGGATAAGAAAAACGACACTGCGACCACACTGATTTCTGTGCAATTGTCCTTGTTTAACTACTAATGTGTGTATTTATGAGTGACATTTAATGCTCCATGCTTATTTATTCACTTTACTCTTTTGAATACAGTACAATCGATACATGACAATCATTCCAATATAATCGAATAAAGATTTAGTAGCTGGCCAGACTTAATGGATAAATTTACTTAGATAGTATAAGATCTGGAAGTCGCAATCTTGTGATTATATTTTGAAATTTAACATGTGGAACATTGTGGCTTGGCCCACTGAATATAACCGAAAAATTCAGCAACTTTATGAATCCAGAATTCTACTTTACTTGTGCTGATTCTATTTTACTCCCAATCTACCGTCAAAGGAATAGTCTGTTTCCGTATTTATGAGCCTTTCAGTCATTATAAATCTTTTACTCTGCATATTATCATATATTCTTTACTATATTTTGCAGTTTACGCTAAAATTTGAACATGACTACTAAGGTCGGTATGGCTGATAATTTGGTCTCCGTTGCAATTGAAAAAGATTTCCTTTTAGGAGTGATCCCCAATGCTTTTATAACCAACTTTGTATAATGTGTCATATTTAAATTAATCAACAATATTTTTAACATCTTTCATTACCGCGGTTTTTCTTAATTGCACGGTTATTGAATATTGACATGAAAATTCAATTCAAATTAACACTATCATTACTATTGAATAAAAATAAATATTCACATGACTCTCCAACAATAAATTCTGCGGTTAACTCCCCGACCACATCCGAAATGAGTGTTTTTACCCATTAGGAAACCGGAATGTCAGTGAGAGAGTCAACACGAAACTTAAACAAAATAATAACATTTGTCCATGATGTTTTTGAATTCCAGAAATTATAGTGGCGTATACTTCAGCTTAAGAGCAAAAGATATGAAAATATGGTCACAAAAGGTAGAAATCTGATAAATGAACTCTATACTACTGCAGCTGAAGCAATAAAATGATTTGTAGCACAATAATAAACGATGACTACTGTTATAATCCGCCCTTCTCTGTAGGATACCGTAACCGATTCTTAGATTCTCTAAGACACTGCACTAGTTACAAGCACGACCCGACAACACCACAATAATAAACGGCCCAAGCCATTATATCTCAACACAAGATGCACGTTTTCCTATCGATCGGTCGGTTTATATTATATGCTATTTACAACCGTAACGTAAATAAATTCGTTTGAATAAAAGGAAATTAAAGGAAGCATGAATTAAAGGGTGGAAAATAATCTTATATATAGGAATTATTTTAGGAAAAATATTATTTTTCTTATATGTAACAAGTACTTATTATTCTTTTTGACGACAAAACTATGAGGTAGTTTGTTAGAAAGCGGAATCGAATATTTTTATTACACCTAGACAAAGTATACAGACTTCATCACTTTCTCACAGGATTATAAATTTCAGTTTCCCGTCCTTGTGGATAAAAATACAACTTCGAAAAACAGACAGACGAGTCAATTATATAATTCAAAGTTATATTTAAGTAATTTACATTTCGTACTGAAGAACAAAAAGGTTATTGTTGAATCACAAGTAGTATTAGTTAAAACCAAGGTAGACAGTAAGGTAATTGTCAAACGATGAGTTATTTATCAATTAGATATGGCATACGTCTATTATTCTTAATTGGTCCACTGCCAAAAGAATGCGTTCAGTAGAATTTGACATGTATTCAGTCGTTTTAGCATCACGGAATAAAATTTCAATAAAACTGGATGGATTTATGCAGGAGGAGATATAGAAATAGAAACAGAGCCTGTCGGAAACAACAAGACCTAAAAAGCAAACACTTTTATATTTCTGGTGTCGCAAATTAACGTTGATGAGACAGCAGTTGATACTATTAGCTGTAAAATCTGTTGAGTCAAGTAACAACTTACAGAGCTCATAACTTTTTTAATTGGCCCTAATTATTCTAAGTAAATCCAAGGTCAATCAATTTTTTCTTGAGGTCAATCTTCCATTTTAGCCAGCCTTAATAATATTAAGAATGTCTGATAGTAATAGAGGTAAGGCTTTTCTCAACACTGCAAGAAAGCCTATCTTTAGATTAAGCTCTCGTAGAGACAAGACCTGTGAAAAGCCAGCTCAGAGAATTAATTCATTTAAATAACCCAGAAAATTAATCCGAATAACCAATGAGGACTTAAATGGCTTAAAGTAGAGTCAACGAAGATGCCAATAAAGTCTTTGATTTGACCAAACTGTCATGAATAAAAAGGTCAAGAAATTTTTATTCGATCTCTAAAACTGTAGACTTTCACTTTAATACTACCAGGTATGCGATTTGCTTATTCCAATGACTTTTCTCCCATATTTAAAATTTTAAAAGCTATTAACGTGTTTACTTAACCACTACACTTAATGCAGTGTTTTCGTTAAGGGAAATCATATCGTTTTAGAAAAGTGATAACAGTAACGCATGGATGCGTCAATTTCATCGGGCTTTCTTTAAATTAAGTGCTTGATATTTTCATATTTTACATTTCAAAGGGAGAAAATGAAAATTTGAGATTTGCGTTGGTATAGCTCAAAATGTCCCACGTTAAGCCTCTTTAAATTTCGTGCTTAAACGATTCTTGCTCCGGACTTTAAGAGTATTCTTTAATTAATTTGAAAGATTGCTATTAATTTTCCGCAAAATAAGACTCTAACAGACAAAAATCTCATCGGTTTGGTGTAGCCAATCACTAAATCTATTAAGCCGATCAATAGGCGCATAATACCATTCAGGGACCCAGGAGTTAAATACTAAAGCTTGATTCTCGAAAAGCTAAACACGATGATATTATTTACACCCCAATTAGTAATAAGGTGACCTGATGAAATTGATATTCAGGAAGGGGCGGAATCACGACGTTCTAATTATATCCCTTATATTAGCACGGTCCCTCCTCCCGACCACTCATTCCTCAATAGGTTAATCCGTTGTTTCCTGAATTAGATGATAACTATGTAAAATAAAATAACTAGATAAAAATGAAATTGATGTCTATTTGAGATCGAAAGGTTATTTAAATACTTGAGCCTAAACTGTTAAATAGCATATCTTTAGTAGACTAAAATCCATGGTCACTTCCCAGACAGGATGAGAGATTTCTTTTCTTGGAAAAATTGAAGATCAGATAGAGAATGAGCATTATTCCACTAAGTGGAACCTTGGGATGTGTTTATGGTTATTATTGCGATTTGAATTTCATTGAACAGTATGAATTGAATAAAGGGTTAAAATGGTAAACACAATGCTGTAGATGTCATTACTTAGAACTAAGTACGAAAACAGATAAATCAAGATGAAAACAGAAATATTGATATTCTGAAAATTCTAAAACAATTATATTTTTATATTTTTTATGAGAAAACAAAATGATTCAATTAAAGTAACTGAAAATCATAATTAGGCAGCAATTCAATAAGCACCAAAAATTGTAGATTAGAATTCCGGGAGTATTCCGGAGGATAAATCATGAAATTTTAATTTCGGAACGTGAAGCAATGAACTTTCTGTTAAATTAACATCTACAATCCCTTTGATGCACACTTTTGAATCTCCTCTCTTTAACTTTATTGAACTTTACCTATTCGATTGTAATTGCTTTCATACATTGAAAAAATTGTTTTCTTTTCTGCTTAGCTGTAGGTTAAAATAATAATACTACTGGCCTAAGAATCCTACTGAGAGTTTAAGTGTGCAATTTCCCTAATATATGCTTACCTCATCAAAGTTGACGAGAGAATGACTGACGTAGATAGTATGCAGGGCAGATGCTCAAGTTAGAGATTACCATCGGCAATCGAAATGAAAGTATTACATGACGACTAATCAAAGTATTCGTAACCTTATATACCCATTTCCATTATCAATATCATCTGTCTTCAGGTCCAGATGGATCGACAGAACTAAGACGATTACTGATGTTAACGAACATCAGTGACCAGACCATGTCAATTCTAACTCAGATTCGATAAATTTTATAAATTTAAGTACGTTCTTATTGCTGTGGCGACTGTGAAATGTTGCTTGAACTTTTTGTGCTTAAGCGGTTTAAAATAGTAATGTGCGTTTATGTCAGTTTTGTTTAAAAGATAAATCTTTCAATTTAGCCTGATGTAAATAAATAACAAGCGAAATTGCAATAAAATTATACTAACGGTTGAAACGTGCAAATCTTTAACTTTTATGGAGGTTATGAATTCGTTAAAAAGAACGATTTTCCCAATTATACAAGCCGATAGCGGTTTAATAGGCGGAATAAAAGAGGACAAATAAAATTCGCAATAAATATAACAATTTTAATGAAACTAGATTATGGACACAAAGCACGTGAATAATATTAATATTATAATTGGATTTTATTTGCTCTCCAAGGTTCAGTTTCTAAACGCTAGTTAATTGGAAAAGGGGTTAGATTAGATTGAGCAAAACCTTTCGAAATCTGTCTAAATTATTTATGTTTTCAAATGAAGGAGGACTTTTCTGTGAATTAAAGCAGTGTTGAATGATTTTAAAGGTTAAATTAGAGGCTGTTATTAAAGAGGCTCCCAAATCAATGTCATCACATAGAGGCTTCTTATCTTTTTCAGTTTTAATGAACAAAATATCTACTCTAAAAATTTCACCTTCAATATCTTCGATGCGTACGCATTTTTCGAAAGGAAATACTGATATAATACCGATAGAGTTCGAAGTTTTTTTAACCCTCACATTTATTTCACGTGCTATGCAATGGATATCTGATATATACATAATTTAGACTGCTCTCCGGGATAAAATAGGGCTGCAATTGCTCAAATTCAGAGAAAGAAAAGATTAAACTTGCAATTCAAATTTTATTATTCGACATCTTATTTACAACGCTCACTTGCCCCTTTATAAAACAACAGCTATTCAGAACCTAGGAGGAAGATTTGTAGCTCAACACGATGGTTTTCTATGGTAGAAAATAGATCCACTTATATAGAATCAGATGTTTTAAATGATTGGTTGTCTGGCTAGCCAATAATTGCAGCGATGGGCGGTCTGCGTACATAAGTGTGATCGTGGAAATTCAATAATCAATAATCCAGTACACGAGAAATGAAGCTTGTGAGTGCTCCGAAGACAGTCGATTAGGCAATCCGTTAATTTTATCATGATTCTTTTATCCGTTTAACACAGTTACTTTTCCTACTTCGCTCCGTCCCATGTATGAATTACTCCTTGACCTTTAGGCTATTTATCGATTTCTCCACCTAACAAGGTTCACGCTGCTACTTAGTCACTTTCAGGTTTATTGGTTTTAAGCCTGCTGTCTTTTGCCTAGTGTCTTCTAATGCAATTATTCTACCATCATCTATTTCACCTTCCTTTCTTGTGATGAAGATGAAAAATACCTCAATTGGTTTACTCTCTCTTTATGAGCAACTTCATTCGTATGCCATTACACTCTGTCGATTAAATTAAACTTATTTTCTGACGACAACTTTAACTTTCAGAATATAAACCCACTTTTTTGCATACCGGATGTACCTTATAACTCCCATGCTTACTTAGGAAAGCATTTTCAATGCGCGTCTTGGATAGAGGTGACAAATGGAGTCTCCATGGTGAGGATTCAAATTTTACCACTTTCAATGCTAGCCAGATTTCGCCAGTGCGGTCAATGGAAATCGAATACGTGACCTCTGACACGGCAGACGTACTGGGTGACTAATGCGCGACCGACGAAGCAGATACTCATATTACGCTCTTCTTCTGGCTTCTAACTAGGGAATATCTAGGGCTGGTAGATAAGTGGCTATAAAATGGCCATTAGCCACAGCAGACCATTGAAAATCAATTCAATACTGTTGGCAACACACTTAATAATAAAACCTAATTACTCCACACAACCTCTTTATCACAAGGATTAATTTTACACCTATTTTCTTTAAACTTGTCCTAGGTGCTAAACCAGATATTTTCGGTGCGTTCGAAACTCACAAGCCTCATCCCTCTTACACTTGATTATCCATTATTGGATTTCTATACTTACACTTAGGCAGGCAAGACAACCAATGAAGATTCCGTCGTTGTGATTATTGACTAACCAAGCAGCCAATCACTTATCGCATATTCAAACACAGAAGAGAATTTATTTCCTTAATAGGGAAAAAACATCATTTGAGCTACAAGTCTCTTTCTACCTCCTAGGATTGAAGTAGTTGAAGTTTTTCATGAGGGACAATCTGGCGGCATAAAAGTTCGTAATGGAAAAACTTTCCCAGTCTATTAGAAGTATCAGTACCACTGTCTGAATAAGATAACCTGAAGCAGCTCTTTTGAGAAATTCGCATATTACCATTCCATACCTCCCATTTCCTCTGTTGATTAAAACTTTAACCTGTGTGGTTAAATACCCGCATCACTGGACGTGCTTCATCGATATCCGATTTAGCAGACTTTCACGCCGATCATTGGACCACTGATGCACAGTTAAATATACCAGTTTTCAACCTAACACAAACTTAGCTTATGTAAATAAACAGCTTTCATTCCACATAGGGAAAATCAAAACTCCAAATAAGACATGAATAATCTATAAAAAGAATGGGGAGGAGAAATAAGATCAAATACTTGGTCATAGATCACATAATTCATCTTCAAAAGATTGAATGCATGAGTACAAGATTAGGGGATGTGGGGAAGAAATAAGGCAAAAGCAACAATAGACAACAGGAGCGCTGTACAAAGTAATTCTGAAGAGGAAGAGTTGAAAAGACGCTATCTCATTCCTGACCAAAACCTTCCGTCTCTTCAATGGCAAGGAGGAGCTTCTCACGAAGCTGTTCAAAAGAAGTGTAAGGTGGTAAATCGAGTCGATTAAAACAGGTATGACTTCTTGGCAACCATGCTTCCATTCCTGTTCGCTCAATGCAGAATAACTGCCTTCCGTTGCTCCCTGAAATGCGAAAACAAAATAGCAACGATAACATCGTAAATGAATAATTTATTATAGTTTATTACTGTTGAGCACTGGTCTATATCTAGTTATGCAAGAGACCTGATCTGTGGTTAATGACCAGTGGACTTCAACTACGTCTAATGGTGACTGGCAGATTTTTCCTCAGTCTTCGTTAGAAACATAATTCGGAAGTATCAAGTTACCTAATATTTGCCGTGAAGAAAAAAGATTAGCACAGAGAAATCAGCCTAACCAAAATAAACATGACTCCCCTCTATGCATCGCCGTGATTTTGTGACTTTATCTTATTGAAAAAGTATGAGGATAATTTTATTCTAACCTCATCAAATTTTCGAGAAAGAATTCGAAGATTTGCGCCCACACTAAAGGTATCCTTTTCATTCTAGATATCTTAACGACAAGAAGATGGTATCAATATCTTGTTAATTTTCTATGAATGAAAACCTATACAACCTTTCATTAAAGAGCAAATTAAATTAACAAGATCAAAAGAACACTCAATAGATTTCGAAATAATATATTCTACGGTTAATTAAGAATTTATATAATAAGCAAGACCGATCACTAATTTTAAGATATGGGAGAAAGGAAATTTTAATTCCTACATTCCCCCTTATTCAAGGCGGTATACTCGTGATTAAAGATGTAATCAGCTAACTCTGACCCGATTTCTAAAAAAATTCTCTGGTGCAGAGAATTTTTAAAAATGTTCAAATTAGTAGATTATTTGGATTAGGATTTAATAATGCCTATTCCATGATTGAAATATTCATCTTACTTGATGAACTCATTCCTTTAGCAAAAGTATGGTTATCGTGAGTGTAAATATTTGGTGTAACGATTGAATAACAATTATAAAATAACTTGCCCATGAGTTCAGCGAAGCCTCCCAGAGGAATATGGCAAGTTCCTGTTATGAATTGCAACAGTCGAGCTCGTTTCTCCTTGTCCAAACTTTTAACAAACTAGGAAAAAATAATAGTGGGGAATGAGATACAGACTGGGTACTGTAACACAAGACAAATGAAGAATCTAAACGAACCTGCCAAAACCAGACAACTTGTTTGGAAGTCGGGGTGTACTTCCGATAGACAGTGTTTGCTCGCCAATCCTCCACATCCAATTCGGGCATTCCTGACAATAATAGCTAAGTCGGAGAAAAATGAGTAACATTCAGATATGAAGAAATCAAATAACATTTAACATCCAAAAAGGTTTAAACGAATTAATCTCGACAACAGTAGGATAATCAATGGGTGAAGACGTGAAGCGCTGACAGCAGCGACGTCGATTAAGTACTCATGGATACATTATGAAGGGATATGTGATATTAAATTCTTGAAACGGCCAAAAACTGTTCTAGGGACGATAATGTCTGAGATAATTCAAATAGCATAAATAAATCAATCATATCTGGCACTGTCCAGATGTTTTAACTTTCTTCTGAGATTTCATATTGACTTTCTATTCAATTAAATCAGCTCATCAACATGCTGTGAATGTATGGGACATAAATTCGCGCAGGAACTCGGAAAGCAAATAATGACGTCTGGACTTTACAATATTAAAATGTTGCATAATGAATTCTGCCAATTATGAAATATATATTCGGGAGTCCAATAAAGAAAAACTTTTGATGAACTGGTTTCATCTTCAACTTCTACTCCATCCTCCCTCCTCCTATTTCACTCCATAATTAACTATTTCATCATTTCTCATTATTAAGACTTGCGACCACTTCAAGCCTTGCGCCGTGTAATGATCGTACAGTCATATTTAATAAACTGCAGCGGTTCTTTCCCTTTCTTCGTTCTAGCTCTGAACAACTAGTAAATTTGTAAACTATACGGGTACCTAGCGAAATTGCAAAGACAATCTAAATAGCTGCATACTTTTGTATCAGTGGCGACATTGTTTTACTTTACAACCGTAGATCTGATATGCGATATTCATACAATTTTCTGCTTAAAATAATCATACAAAAACAAATAGCCCAACTATTTGGCTCACATGGAAATAACATAATTCACATCTTGAATAGAGATATTGCGTGAGAAGGCAAGACGGTATCTTTTAGTGAGAAAGTAAAGATTGTGAGGAGAGATAGAGAAGGTAAGGAAGTTGCAAAGCTATGTAACCGTGTTTTTATCGCTTTCTCCCGCAAACACAAGAATTGGCCGACAGTCTATTTTGTAATGTAAGCTCACGCTGCTGTTCCACATTTGAAAATTTTTTATAATACATGTACAAAAGCAATAAATGTAAGAAATTAAGTGTATAAGGCGTTAATTCAACAAATACAACTCAAGTGATCAAATAAACAATACAGCACTGTTTTAGAAAGTATGGACACAAACTATCCAGAAAACACATCGGATCGATGCACTAAATCCATTTGATAAATAATCTATCTAAATTCATTGTGTTCACGGAATCCGTAGAACTTGTATTTGACTGCTTAAAAATAAATTTATATATAATAAAAACTGGCGAATCAGAAAGTCAATTATTTAATTCGATCAAAATAATTATCCAAGATACCATCTGCATTTGCTGATAGAATGAAAAAGTGAAATTCGAATATTACGAACCAGAAAAATGAAGAGTTATTTTGATTTAGAATAAGAATCAGCACCATTTTGTCTCTTAGGCTTTCATGACGTAAGATATTTAAGAGCATCGCATTCTACTGAAGCAATGCTTTGAAAAAAAGGATACTGGATGGTGGATTTTCAGAGAAAATTCTTTGCTTTTACCTGCACCTTTCACAAACCAGTTCTAATTCCATTACATCGAGCAACATGAGTTTATAGTGGCAAAGCGTTGAACAATTATAATGTCACGGATATAACTTTCTTCTCTCTTTGATTTAGGATAAAAACAATGAGCTCTACCTCCGTAAATTGCGGCTAAGAACTGACTTAGGTATTTAACTTAAAATTGGCCAGATTTAGCCTCGTATCATCAAAAGTAAACTTCGACTTACTGATCAAGTCGACGAAGTGTTTCTTAATTATTTATGACCAAAGACGAAATGTCAAACCCCAAAGGACAAATTAAGAAAATGAGGCCAAGGTGTCAACTTTCACTAAGAATGAAGAATATCTATTAGCCCAAATAAGTAAATTACCTACCCAATCTAGACATGATGAATGATAATGTTTCGAGTATGGACTAAATATGATCTCATCACTTTCATGGAGTGCATTAAACTTTACGATTTGCCTTTCCTAAAACAAATGTCACCTTTTCACTGATAATGAATAGGACATACTGTATCAAAATCGAGACAAAGTTTATCAGAGGTAATTGGGATACGTGGCAAAGTGTCTTCAAAAGTAGTTCTTCTCAAAAATAGTCTCAAATGGACAACTAACCTCAAGTTCTCTTTCGTCAAAAACTTGCAGCCAGGAGGGATCGACAACTTCAAAGAGACCTTTGAGGAAAGACTCTGTTTGCTCCGTAACTCCACGATTCAGGCGCCATTCTACCATCAATCTAGAAGAAAATATAAATGTGATGATGTTATGAAGTGAAATTAGTAAAAAATTGATTCCTAGAACATTTTGTGACTTTAATCGACTGCAAGGATACTTATAAGGAGTTTCCCATGGTAATTACTTTGGAATACATTTTCACCAAGCATATCTAATAGATAAAGGTAGGAAACTTCCAACCCCAGCACCTGACTCTGATAGAGCGAAATTCACATTCTAGAATTTCTCTAGTTGACCAAAATTAACCAACACCGGTGGTGCATGTACAGTGGTGTTGATGACCACTGTACATTATGAAGCTTCAAACTTGATGAGAAACTCGATTTCTGCCACACTTGCTTATTTATTAATCAGATTTAATCGATACAGTTAACGATTTTGATCAATAGATGTGCACTGATTGGCAACGAACCCAAGACTAATGACTTCTTAGACAAACATTAGCGCACAATGAAATTCCTTTTTATTCATTTTACACAATGAATAAATTTATTTGCCCATTAAAAAAGAATTAATTAAAGAACTGAAAGAACAAAGAGAAAGTACATCTCAAGCAAGATCAATTAATTGTCAAATCCCTTAACCTAATTAACTTACCTGGGAAGTAGTTTGGAAGTCAAATGACTGCAGGACTAAGATTTGTGGTTAAAATAGGAAAATGAAACTTATGGTTCTTCAATCACTCTGCGAGATTTATACTTAGATTTATAAAAAGTAAAGAACTTTACCTACACATATAACCTTCCTTTAGCAACTCCACCTAATCGATGAAGCTATGTCATTCATAATTAAACAGTTAATAATAGGACTGACGGACTGACATTACTAATTCGTCTTTCCATTGCTTTTTCTCAATTATCTCCCAGATTCCCACGTGCCCATTTCAATCCCATTCATTATTAAGTCAATTAAGAGGTGCTTGATAGATGAGGGAAATTAATTTCAAGAATACCTAGGGATGCAAAAATACAAATTTACTTCTCAAAACTTTGAATAAAAAATGGGATGACAGCGAGACTGATACAAATGATCATCAAACCCTTTGAATGGACACTTTTTCAAAAAAATAATATTGACAAAAGGATGGACAGTATTCTGGAGACTCTGTTGGAAATTCACATTCCATCGTCCGTCTTTAATCAAAACGACTCATCGTGCATTCTTTAAAGACCCGCATGAAGGGAGATGAAGTAATGCTATTCAATTATTTAGTCAGTGAAATGATTATTAAATGCCTTACTTCCCACTGAAGTATTACAGTATGTCTTAAATATTAAGTTTTGATAAACTGGCATTAACTGTAAATTTTAACCTAAACTACTAACCGCTGTGAAGAAGGGATAGACTCAAATAACCGATCTGATAAACTTGTAAGTTCTTCATGTACCCTTCTATCTGTTACCAAAAGAACTATAAATGGATTTTGAAATACTTTACAAATGCATTTTAACGCAAATTTTCCTTAGTGATGGATCGTCATTCAGTGCAACTAACTATCTAAGCGCCTTCAAACTGGAATTATAATTTTTCAAACACCCAGGAATAGCAGAGAAGGACTACATTCAAAGATATGGATTTATTAAAGTGGCACGGCTAACCACTCAATCTACCGACTGATCATTTCTGAACACTGAAGACACAAAATATTACTCAGAAGTTCAACTAATCGAGACTATATATACTAAGTATCAAGAAAGAAACAGTTATCCTGCTTTTTTTTCCCTGTTTCTCTTTACCCCTCATTTGCACCACAGTACTGTTTCTCAGACTCAGACCTTCAGCATGAATAAGTGCAAATTTTCGCTTTCCTTGGACTGAAAATCTGATTCGAAAACATAAAACTTAACTTACTTAAGATATTCCACTTTGTTTGCCTCGGTGACTTTGATCTCCTTGCCTCCAGGTTTCAATTCATCTTCCTGCAAGGAACCAAACTTACAGTAGTTGCCACTGAAGTATAACCCCAAGTCTGATTCGTCCACGTCATTGTCCCTGACAAAGGTGTTAAAAATAAAACATGCTAAGAGCCAATAAAAATTTATTGATTACCGATGTAATTTATTCACCAGCTAATTATTTTAATTTGCCTAAATGCTGTTGCCTCCTAAACATTTCTTAAATTGAAAAGTAGTTTAGCTTTTCAATTCTCACCAATGTTCAAATGATGAAAACGATATTAATACTTAGTGGGTGAAAATCAATTAAAAACTTAAACGTAAACTTAACCTTATGCAACAAATTCTGAAAAATGAATGAAAAGAGAATCCTCATACAGATCCCCAATTTTTTTAAATCTTCAAGAAATGTACTAAGTAGTCGGAAACCAGTTACTGTAGTGGGAAAATTGTGAAGGGTTATTATAGAATTACATGCTATAATCATTAGAAAACGGTCATACAAAGTTCAAGGCCGGAGAGTCTATAACAGAATCACGAGTGGTTTAGGAAACATCAGAAAACTGCTTAAAATTCGAATTTTGAATGAAACCTCATGTTATGCATTTTTCACAAAAAAAATCCGGTTGATATTTCAATTATTTGATATTTATAGTAGGAAGTTGCATCCCAATCATCATGTATAGAGAAAAGAGAAAGATAAAAGCAAATCCATACAACTTTGTACAAGGAATAAAGATAATATTTGGGACAAATAAAGGCAGAAGCACCATATGAAAGGAAATCATTTACAATAACTAAAATAGAGGGAAAATTTTCTTATCAAGGAATGTGAAAGATGGGTTAAATAACAAATAATACAACAGCCTAACTTAGATGAAACGACGGCTAAATGGAATAATTTCTTTAATTAAACTGTTAGTAAACCACATACCTGATGAAGGCAAGAGACTGATAGAAATCGTGATCCACCAATTCAAGATCTTGCAAGCACACTTTTCGTCCGAGTATTCTTTTGTAAAAGGCCAGAGTGAAGCCACCATCTATACAGCGACCGTGAAACAGGGCCTGACAAAGCAATATGGCCATATCATAAATCTAGCACATACTATTAAATAAAGACTTAAGCATCCGAAATCAAGCTTACCATGCCTATAACGCGTCCAATAAAATGGAAGTACTCCAAATGGGCCACATTGGCAACATCAGAGGCGGGGTTGATTTGAAGGGAATAATGAGCTCCAGTATATTCAAACAGTCCAAACATAGGGTTGAAGAAATCTCGGGAGACACGTAGGAACCATTCTCTGGCAATCCCGCCGTAATCCAGACCCTCCTCGCCCAAGAATGTTATACATAATCTTTTACGCAGATCTGAAACCGGTAACCGTTGAATCTACAAATAACCAATCGAATTGACATTACAGACATGATTAAGCCAAACATATCAAGCACCCGATATCGCTAACCAATGAGAGAAAAGTAAATGATCAATCAATGCGCACCTGCTGGAATGATTCTTCAAGGAGACCATCTCGTGAAATGGTGAGTTTGGCATGACCATTGAGGAGATGAGTGGCACATTGGGCTCGAAAATAGGCCAGCTTCGCTCGAAAGTTTCGTTCATATTGTACGGGAACTCCCAGTGAACCCAAGGATCTGTAAATATCAAGAAAGCACTGTAGCTACCTGGAATAAACTTCTATTTGTCAGAACAGTATCCACAATTTCATTCTAACTGCATTCTCTTTGAAATCTACGTACAAGCGATTGTTTTACAAAATTCGAACTGCCACTGAAATTTCATCTAGAAGTGTAAGAAATGATTCTGCAGCAGATGCAAGCAAAAATAGATCTAATCCGCAGTTCTTAACGGTCGTGCTCGTTAGGTAAATGAAATTCGAACAAAGGGCAGCATTAAATAAATGATTTACACAGATGGATGTATAGGTTTAAATAGAGCGTTTACTGGCAAAAAAGGTTAAATTTGACGTTTTAGGTCTTGAATATCTAGTACCTAATAAATGCTCGAGATACAATTAAAGTATCGATAATCCCGACAGTCACGTAACTTTAGACCGCGTAAGACTTAGAGGTCTTTCCTTGCAAGTCTAAAAAAGTCAAAGGTTAGGGCGATATACTGACCCTTCTCAGAAGGGAAGACCAAGAAGCACTTGACAAATAGAAATGAATAATAGGAGAAAGGAAGAGAGAGTTGGCAAAAAATCGGGAATTAGAGGGGAAAGGCAAATGTGTCAGTAATGAGCAAGTGGAATCTGAGTTATAACCAAGAGGGCATTTTGAGATGCGATAAGGAAGTTGTGCGATTTCGCGTCTGTGGTTCATAAATGATTTGCCAATCCAAATCATCACCCCCGAGAATCAGGTATGAGTCAGCAATTGCGCACCATATAGGAGGAATGAGCAGACGTATCAATTATCGTATGTTTTTGCATTTCAAGCGTCGTGACTTGAAATATATGAGAGCGATTCATCCGGTTCGACCTTAGATTTGGAGGTAATTTTCTTTTACTTAGCACAGAATTACATTCAATTGCAATGCACATAAATGATTCAAATTCGACTGATAACGGAAGAATGCGTACACCTATGACTAACCAGGCAACTTAATTTTAAAGTTGAAGAGCTGTAAAGTGGTATAATCTGTTTAAATTTGTAGTTACTGAATGTATTGAACTAAGATCATAAAGGCTCATGTAGCATTGAATCGAGTTAGAATATTTATTTCAAGCAACATGACAGTGAGCAGTGGTCGCAGTTGTGTAGAGTGAGAAGGCTTAAAATAAACGTAAGAAATCAGCATTATGGCGATCAAATAGGCAAATGGTCACACGAGTAAAAATAAGTTCCACTAAAATTGAATTGGAGTAAACCGTGCTACTAGAGATCTAGCAGTTTGGGATAAAAAAGACAAAATCATCTCAATTAAACATGTTTAACTACGATCTGTCAATGTATATAAGTTAACAAAGGAAATGAATCTAGGTGTTTGAAAGAATGGACGAATGGACCCTAACGTAAATGTTCAAACTGAGAACTTAATGGAAGCAGATATGATAATTTGGTTTTCACATTAACGATAGCAGACAATTTTCAACGCTACTCATTAAGAACATGGTAGTCGTCATGTCTACTCTCTTTTTATCAAACTAGAAGATGGTACTTGGGTTGTCCCTTGATACTAATTTAATAGCCAAACCACGAAATATGACAAGATTTTATGCGAAGAGTGAATTATTTCAGTTATTCTTATAGAATGGAATATTTTCGAAATCTAAGCATCATGAAATTCATGAAGAGAGTTCGTTACTAGATCACTGGTTTTCTGTACTCATGTGTGAGAATGAAATATCTCCACTGACATTATTAACCGATTATTTAAACAAAGACACACTTTTTCCTTTTTTTCCTGGACCTAAGCAAAGGTTGCTAAAGATATATGGGCAATCTGGAACATATTAGTGACTTTACTTAGTAATATGTCCCATTTTCCTTTAGCGGTTCGATGCAGAGCCGTATTATTACATTCAATAAAGATTCAGTTAATCAAAACGATAATAATGTAAATAAATAGTTAACAAACGTGTAAAAATGGCCTAGAGGCAATTTTAGTTCCCTTTATTTCCTTTATCAACTTTCTTCATCTTCTCTGAGACGAAGTAGATGACTCAACAGCTGTTATGATTACCCAAACGATCATGATAAATATTTCTAGGTGCCTTGCCAATTCAAATAACGAAAATCTGGATGTAAGGTCTCCTAAATAAAGAATCGGTTAAGTCAGCCTTGAATACAATCCCCTCCCATCAAGAAAAGAAAATTAAGATAAATCCTAAGCATAGGCATGTAATTATTCCATAGGAACTTTTTTTAGGACACAAACCAGATTACAGAGGGATTTCCAAAATGAGAAATAGGCATTTTGAAGTGACGTGCGGGAAATCTAAACCGAATAGAAGGCAACTAGCGTTGGACGAAGTGTAATCTTCATATTTCATACGATGTAATGAATTTGGGACTCAGGGTATGTCCAAGATATTCCCCTCTTCTCAGACATGAATGAATCTATTAACTGTCTCAATTTTTATGCCCATCACATAAATGCACTTGGTCATTATTCCGCACCCTAGTAATCTTTTTAGGCATTGTAAGAAGTGTTCCCTAAACAAACCTAGCATGATATATATAAGGCAGGTTAATAGGTGAGGACATAAATACCTAATAACAGTAAGATAGAAATAATGAACCGACAGTTACTAAAGGATATGAAGAGCGAGGAGAAGCGACCGTCTTACCCCAATGGCCATTAACCTCGACAGCAGGGAACATGTGGTTTAATACATTGGGTCCCTGATTCTTATATGTCAACCTGATTGATCCAATTTGAATACAGGGAGGTGCATTCTTGAATAGCAACATACTTGGTGGTTTACCACGTTTAGGAATCACACCTTAGCGACCCCGATTTGAGTGAGTGAACCTCGACCAATAGTTTGTTAATATTGTGGAAATGCCTGTTACTAAGAGGAATACATTAGTAACGTATTTCAGCACAAAATATTGTTGGTGAGCATAAAGTGAATCGAGGGTTTTAACTAAACACGAATCTCGATCCAAAGATTAGGTAAATTCTTACTTTTCATAATCGGAATCTTCCAATTTCCTTTTTCTCTTGCATGCAATATTCTCTGTCCAAAGCATTGAATGATCGTTCATTTTATCAAATGGAATTTCATTAATCAGGAAAATCAGATGAATGTGCTAAGAGACTACCGTTACAAAAGAACAAGTATGTTGAAAAGTTGTCTATAAGACGAAAAGCCAGAATGCTACACACATCACAAAAGTTCTGAAGGCTACATGTGTTGCCTCATGAGCCTTGTCTCTTAATGGTCATGACGAATTTCTTATGAGTTGCACATCTGACGGTCAACTCCATCTCTAATGCTTTGTCTGTGTGACATCGTATTTGTTCCCACGCACTTTGACCCTAAGTCTTCTGCTTGAGAAAAGCCATTGTCTTCGGTCTCGTAAGGACGCTATCTCAACATAACAGATTCTGTCATCTAGGCACCTTAAATGACATTTGATAATTAATTAAGACATTGGAATGCAACCATAGATATACTCTTCTGCCCCATGTCCCCCTCCTCAAACATTGAGCAGAAAATAATTCTTCGATGCGAAAATGCCATTCAAGTATTAAACATCAAATGTCAAAAAAGCCACTTTATGCCTCAAAAACAAAGTAGATTTATGCGCTACTAAAAACGATGATTTCAGTAAGATGGTACTAAAATTCATATGCAATTCAAACATTTCTGCTAATCTGCATTCAAATAGTGTAGTGTTGAAATACTACTTACCCAGCATGTTGACCAGTTCGAGGGTCAATGAAGGTAGTAGTTCGACTGTTGTGATCAATGAAGAAACGCTGACCTGCTGCTGTGTACCGTTTCTCCCAGCCGGGTGGCAACGGACGGCTTTCATCCATACCCCTTTCTCGTGGATCTTCCCATTGAGTTGTGCAGTTCTTATGATTGACAAAGTATTTACGGCCGCTTTCGGGATCTATTCGCCGCTCTATAAAATAAATGAAAGGTGCAAAACGTAATAGCAGTTCACCAATAATGTAATCTTAACAGCCACTGGGATATCACTATCTTACGGCTCCAGATGATCAGACACGGTAGGAAAAAGGCCGAATATTTCTAACTGGGAGGAGCCTAAGCGAAAGGATTCTGCTCTCAGATACAAGCGTTAAACAAACCATAATGTACATACTAATGAACGATCGATAGAGCCTGTGAACTCTGTTCAGGTGCACTTCATTTGACAGTCTCAGAGTATTCAAATATCATTCTCAACCCCTAGCAAATCAAGGGGCGATTAAATATGCTCTTGATGAGATTGATGGAAAGTATATATAGCTTAAAGTTCTGACGCCATATAAAAAATATTAAACTAACTGATTTATTATCAAATTAGACCTCAATAAACAGATGTCTTAAAATAAAAGGCCCATTACAAAAATTCAACTTTCCCATGCGGTGTATTGATACAGGTTCCAAATCATCTATGTCCGCCTGGTCTTCACATATTCTATCCAAATATGTTCTCTTTCCTTCTCCTTTTTCTACCTATGACGGCTCATCACATATAAAACTTACTTTACCCATTTCCTTCGACTTTGCCTCCCCTTCCATGACTCCACTGGCTGGTTCCCTCCGACTTCCCGCATTAATACTACTTGCCCGTCGGTCACACATGACCCATTACCCAATAAACAGGACTCGTATCCCATTTTGGTTTAAGGTTGTCTTCAGAATAAAGACTTTTCTCAGCTGTTAGATACTTAATAAGGGAATCAGGATATAATATCCCGTCGGTCAGACTAGTTCCGAATATTAACTTTGTTAATGATCCTACCTACCTATCTCATATGTATAACTGAAAGAATATGCTAAGTACTTTAGCCATACGGGTTTAAAAACATTTTGAAAAAATACATCGAAAATGTCACATAATATATTTATGACAGTCTCTCGAACAGATAAACCTTTTCTGCACTTAGACTTTCAAAACCAACTAGGAGAAGTGTTCACAACACATAAATAGGGTAGAGAAAAGATATCCTGGATGAAATTCACATTCTGCCACCTCTCGTTGACCAGTAATAACCAGAGCCGTTGGTTATCCGCTCCACTGGATGTGCACCGAGGAGCTATAATCTCATTAACTCTGACTGGCAGACATGCATGTTGACCGCTACGCCACAAGTGAACTTTCTGTCCTCAGTTCTTTGTGCCATCTTAAATATTCTTCTTCCGTTAAGACAGTAATTATGGACTGTCGGCAAAATGAACTCTATAAACACATCCCCATCGTTGTGTCCACTAAACAGACTTATTCAATTACGACTTTGGCTGATTTGAGGCTGAAAGTAAAGCGGTAGTAGTTTCATCTCTTGAACGTCAGAAATGAAATTCAATTAACTTTCCACTGAACTCATATTTTCATTTCTTGCCTTATTAAATGAAACATTAACTTATCTATAGAAGCATCAGCTTCTGTAAACCAAACATATTGCTGAATTTATATTTTCTTATGAGGTTCGACTGACTATAAAAAGTCAACCAAATAAACACTGACATGTATCAATGTTTCTACATACCCCATCCGTCAGGCAACAGTGAATCATCTGAGAATTTAGGATCACCCGTTACATGCCTACTGGAGTGTTCTCCAGCCGCATCAGTCCAATCAGATCGTGGGAGACGGAGATTTGGCTGAGCAGCAGAGCCCCACCTTCGATGAGTCGTTTCAGGGGTGAAAGGAGGTGAGGGGTCGAAAAGGGCTCGAAGAAGCTCCGCCCAGAAATTTGAACCCATGGTAACTGTCGTTGCGGATGGAGGCGAAGTGGAAATTTGATTTCTACTTCGCTGACTGCCAACGGTTTCAACGGTGGGTTGAGATGTGGAGGCTTGACCATTTCTATAAATATAAATAAATTCCTACTTATAAAGTATCAGTAGAGGGTATGAATATGTTAAAATGACAACTAACTGAACAAATCTATTCTTAATTATAATACGCAGATAATCTTTTAGACGACAGGTATTTCTCCAGAAGTTCCTTGCCTGCCTACTGAAACCGAATATGATCTGTTAAATGCTAGCCAACTTATTTCTAAAATCGAACCAAACTTTTGGATTGTCAGAATACAAGGAGGTTTCAAATGTCAAGGACTTGAGGAAGGTAACAATACTAAGTAATAAAAATTTCAGCAATATTTCGTAATATTACAAAAATTGCCTTTCAAGTGTTATTTAACAACCTAGTCAGTTGATTATTAAGCCAGTTTTCTACGGAATCTGTTAAGAGGATCACGTGAAAAAGGCAGATACACCTACATAATCACGTACATACATATACATATTGCAAACATTGCTCAAATCAAGTGACCTTCATTAGGGAAATGGTTAAAAATAATCGTTAGTTTTTCAGGAAACCTTCGCACTTTAAAAAAGGAACCTCAAGTGAAAATAGCTGTGATTGCGTTAATAGAAATTTGAATAAAATATATATTTCTTCATGTGTATTATCAAAATTAAGAACAAGATCAATAAATTTTCAAAAACATACAAGTATCATCAGGGGAGAGAGGTCTAATGCAATCCTTGCATTCCTCATTTAAGATGTCATAGGAAGACATTGAAAATGAGTAATATATGAACACATGAATATGTCAACACTTCAGATGAAATGGGTTTAAATCTTGATAATTTACATCCAGTTGTCCGCTTAAAAGTGGTCAAATAGCACCTTCCTCAATTACAGAACTACAGAACGTAATATATCAGGTTGTAACGGAAGCTCTGTTCGATTTTTGAGCTGTGCTTAGGGCACGATTACTTCAATTCAGCTTGTTAATGTTGTATGTCTATCTACGGTAATCAATAAAACATTATTTCTTCTTTCAGATTGTGTGATAATTACCCTTATTAACAACTATTTCTAGCCCTAATGTACACTCCAAATAAAGAACATATGAGGCATATTTTACTGTTTAAATTTCATAACGGAAATACGGCGAGCTCAGCAGCAAAAACACTCAAACACACTTATGGAAATGATGCTGTGAATGAAAAGACCTACAGAAGGTGGTTTTCTGCAGGTGGTTTCAAAAAGGATGACTTCAGCCTGAAAAACGAGAGACGAACCGAGAGCAGGATATTCAAAAAACTCAATTCTGAGTAATTGCAAGTTGCCATTGATGAAAGTTCAACTTGCGCTACTAGAGAACTGAGCAAAACCTTTTACTTAAGTCGCCATGTGACCTATATATGACTATATATAGGGAAATGAAAAGACTTGGCTGGGAAAGTCTCAAAGGCTGGCAAATGGTCCCCCCCCTACACGATTTGTCAGAAATCAACAAGCAATAGCATGTGATCTGCTGTGTTTCACTGCGTTCTCGTGAACCTCAGACACCTTTTTTAGACTGAAGCATAATTGACAGCCACGAGAAGTGGTGGATCCCTTACAGCAATGTTAAGCACAAAAGACAGTCGTGACCAAGTCGAGGTTCAATGGCAATTCCACAACCGAGAAGTGGACTGTATCCGAAAAAAATTCTTCTGTGTGTATGGTGGGATTTGAAGGGAATTGTTTGTTAATAACTAGTGGGTGATAATCAAACAATAACATGTGAGGTTTACTGTTAGCAGCTAACTCGTTTAAAAGCAGTTAACGGCAGGAAAAACGGCCTTCTTTGATGAATCGAAAAGGAGTGATTCTGCACCATGACATTGCCAGACCCCAAATTTCAAGAGCAACAAAAATCTTGAAGAATTTGGCCGGGAGGCCATGCATCACCCACCATATTCTCCCCATCTTCTCTTGCACCAACCGATTTTCATCTTCTCAGGAGCTTAGAGACTCATTTAATGGGACAAAGGCTTACTTCAAGAGAAGAGATCGAAATGAAGTTAGTTTCTTCTTTGAGTGCAAACTGGCTAAATTCTATGAAGAATGAGAAAGCTTATGGCAAAGTGGGAAGATGTAATTAATAAAAATGGTGACTATGTTGAACACCAGATGTATTTTTGACAAAATTTTCACTTTAATTCAAATTAAAAAATGCACAGAACTTCTGTTACAAGCTGATACACCGTTTAAGACAGTTGATTTCGTTTTGCGTTGCTTGAATAACCTCCAACACGTCTCCTTATCTAATAAAATATGAAAAAGAATTTCCCCACAACTTCTCCACCAAAAAAAGAAATTTTTTTCGACTCACCACGATTTTCTTAACTTTATACTCACTATCTAAAGCTATGCCCAATACAGCCATATACTGTTACGACGGTATCTAATCCCTTATAATCTCGGCTCCCCGCCTTTACGATAGCTCAGACCTGAAGACCTGACGCTTTAATTCCTAAATTTTCAAATGTATGTGGATTATGAGATCGATAAATCAGAAAGAGAAGTATGGTAATTGATTAATCCAATACTCCCGGAAATGATTTCAGAATTTTAATGAAATCGACTAGGGGCGTAAAAAGGCATCCAATTCTGTCTCATAGTGTTTTCGTCTAAAATTTGCGTTGTACGGCTGTATGATAATTTAAATTAGATGCACAGGAATAGGACCTCTTAGAACCTTCATTTAGGTATGCTCAAGATGACTCATTACGACATAAAATCACATTTCAGACAATTAGCAAAGTCATGGGAAATTATTGCATAGTTCATTAAGTGGTCATCGGAAGAGGTTGAAAAGATGTAACAAATAAAGACAGAAAATCGAGAGAATTTTATTTCATTTGAATCATTAGATTGTCAACTTTTTATTTAATACATCTGATTCACTATTTCATGTCCTAAAGTTCTATTTTAAGGACTTGGCCTTTATAATCCTGAGTGACAGCACACTGAAAGGTTAATTTAATTAAAATTTGTCTCCTTCAATAACTAGCCGATACAAGGGAAATTTTTACCTAGTAAAATATAAATGATATTACTCGGCTTTATCGAAGAAAGACATTTTAGTCAGAAAGAGTGCCTATTTATACCTCTGGTTTGCAAAATACCATTTTATCAAATAACAGTTATTATAAAACTCAACCCTAATTTTATATTTTTGAGTGGACTAAAAACGAGACCACCGATATGCACGCTTAAGACATAAATATGTTTATTTTTTAGTCATTCTATCCACGAATTTAATAGATAAGCATGTCAAGTTTAATTGAATACGTTCAGATTTATTTGTTGACATTCTTTCTTCACTAAGGGACGAAAGAGTAATAGTAATTAAATAATATCATGCCAGGGAAATTTATAATTTCAAGTGAAGTGTAATCGGACTGATTAATACTCCTCCATTGATTTGCAACTACTCTTTCTCTAATTCAATCGTAGAACCGATAAGCAAGAAGAACATAAAGAGAAATGAAATGTAGAAGATTCCTCCATATGTTTTCTTAAAAGAATGTGAGAAATAAACACGAAAATTGACCCTTCCCAACGAGAAAAAGATATAAACATCCACTTATCGGTGTTGTTAGCGTCGAAGGGCACATCATGACTCCTCAGTTTTTCCACAGAGCCTTAGAGTCAATGAAGATGCAGGCACAGATGCCTATGTGGAGACTCTTTAAACCATTGTTGTTAAGCAGCCCTGGATAGATAGCGTAGTCAATGGAAGAAGATCCTGTCTTTCAGCAAGATTCGGCCCCATCCTGTTAAGCTCTCAAGACTCAGGATTGGATGGACGAGAATTTTCATCATGTTACACCAGACTTATGGCCGCCTCCTAACTCACCAGATCTTAATCCTTTCTATTATTACGTGTGGAGCTGGGCGTAGTTGAAGCGGAAGTTCATGAGCATCCACATAACACCAATCCTCCTCTGATGGAAGTATATCTCGAGCAATGGAGGGCATTAATAAAGACCACCTCATCAAAGCTTGCAGTCAGTCGCTTTTGGAGTCGATTTGAGTGAGCAATAGAAGCCGAAGGAGGATATATATATAACAAACCTAGGTTAATGTTATGTTTATTCGTTTTGTTACAAGAAATTTTAAGTTTCAACCAATAACAGTTTCATTTTCCGTTTTTGTAAAAGTGCGTAGTGTCCTCAGATGCCTACCCACCCTGTATATTCCATAGATTGGTTTTGTACTGGATCTACCCACTCACTATTAACAGAACTCAATTATGGGTAAAACCGATCCATAAACTCTAAGGAAATTGAAGAATATTTCAATACAAAGATTTTCAGAGCGAAAATGCTGAATCAATACATAAGTACATGTATAAAATGATGCAAAAGCTGTTAGAATTTCCCATTCAAAATTCTGGTTCCATAAAAGATCTCTTAGCAGGTTGAGAAATTGGGAGGGAATGTTTAAGTACAATTAAAACATAAAATATAACTCAAATTTTGTGGATTTCCTTATGGTCCTTTATCTATAAGTATATTGAATAACAACTAAATTTTTAAAACATTGATTTAGCTATTTACCTTACGATTTTTGTTTATTTTAAACGTGAACTGCCGATTTCAAACTCCATTATTTAAATGAGCACCGCATCTGAGATTGCTCTACCAAAAATTAACAAAAAAATTTTTTAAAATTCAACAGGGAAACTAAAATGAATTTTATTCCAGTTTGACTGAAAAATATGCAAAAGAGTAATAATAGTGACCCTAAATACATTTACAGTATATGTTTCAACTTAAACACTTCAAATATTGCAATATTGAATTTGAATTGGTACATGTTAAATTATGTGGCATGAGTACGTATAATTGCAAAAAAATGCTATATTTACGAAAACTGATTTTCGGTAAGTTTGAAAACTAAACAATTGCAGCTACAAGGTGCTGCAGACACTACGAATTTGATACTCGACCTTAACAAAGTTATCTCATATGAAACAAGGTCTAAACGAACATGACACTGAAATAGAATAGAACCCCTCTCCCAAAGATTTATCACTTTCCAGTACTTGTGTTAAAACACTGTCCATGATCAAACGCTAAAAACATGATATACAATATTCTACTGCCGTCTGCTAAATTTAGACATGCAAGCGAATCTACATAAGAGCATCAAACAACCATTAAACCTCTTAGGCAGTTTCTAGAACATAGTATTACAAATTTCAATAGTCTATTTCATTGATAGTGGATATAAAATAACTTCCGGTATAAATTAATAAATTTTTACATATTAACGCAGTAAGGCTGTTCTTGTACATATATCACACCAACATTTAAAAATTGCAGTAAATAAACGCATTAATATTCTATGTTAACGTATTCAAAAACTGGAACACAGAAAAAATAACTGTATTCTGCAATATGTTACCAACAATTCCTAAATCAAGAAATTAATAGTATAATAAAATACAAAGTTATCAATAAAATAAGGGAACTTATTTGGGAAAAAAGTTGGAAAACATCCCCTTTGCTAAGCATTTTGTAATTCATAACATGATATAAATAATATTAACATTAAGTGAATACATGTTCGGAGCTCTGCTAACTTAACATGTTTAACTATCTCACCTCGGTTACGTTAAAACGGTAAACTGCTGAATATCATACAAGATCACTTTGTCTCCTCAATCATAGGAAAAAACGAAATGAAGTGAGATCGATCACTATTATTACAAACTGATCAATAAGAACTGGATATCGCCGAAGAAAGACTTCCTGATGTTTCACTCAACATCTTTTTGGTCCCTTTTATTTATCATTTGTCAGACTTTCTGCTAACCAATTTCAGTTGCTTCCGATAGTTAAAAATTGTAAAATTGTTATTACTATGGGTAATTTGGGTTTAGTCGGAAATAGGAAGCCCATAAGTACGTTACGACACTGGACAATGGAGATTCGTCTATTAATTCCGATTAGCACATCTGATAATTACCGCGAATGTTGTTAATGTGAAAGCATTTTAGATGAAACGAATGGGAGAGCATTTATTTATAATCTCAAGAACAGTTAGTAGTCAATACTTAATAAAGAGAAATCAATCCTTTAGTGGGCTCTGTTAAAAATAACACTTGAGACATTACCGAATAGTTTCTAACTATCAGAAGATAAAATTGCAGGACCAACCACATAATTGAACTAACAGACCGATAAGCTTTAAATATCGCGGGCATTAAGTTAATCAGGAAAATAGAAGTCAATATCAGGACAGGACACAGTAAACTACATCCATTGAAGAAAAATTCTTAAAAAATGAATCTAGAAAATCAAATGAGTAAGTCCATCCCGATGCCCTGAATTCAGTTAAATCCTGTTCCGGCTATGTAAATGCCTTCCAATGATTAAGGCCTGCTTCATTGTTCCAAACGGTTATACAGTAGAGGAATTTCAACTCTTGAAATCCCATTAAAAAGCCAAATCTGGCAAGAAAATATAAATAAATTTAAAGAGAAAGCCGAAATAAAAACAAACTAACTTCCATCATAACGAGTAAGCAGAAAACGAGATTTCTTTGCTACATCAAACGAGGTCATCCGAAAACGCATGCACTTATAAGAATCAATAAAAATTTAGATACTAAGAATAGAAAGTAGATACGAGAAAAAAAACCGTAGAAGAAAAAGGTCAAATGTCTCCTCTAATTAAATGTAATGTATATTCAGATTTATACTGCAGAAAATTATCCGATGATGAAGAATTACAATCAGGCGATTTTTAAGCATTTTGTAGTCGGATATTATTAAGATGCTAAATAAAAAGTTTGAGCTGATTAACACGAAAATAATATAATTTAGACTTAAATAAGCTCATCAGATTGGCAATCGAATTCAGATTTACAATTTCAAGTGAACAAAGCACAAATCTTTCCACATAACTGATTCAGGTCAGCAAATACTATGTTCTCTTATTACGGTACAAGATCGATAAGTAAGGAGAGGATTAAATAAAATTTTAAAATTTGTATATTGGTAGAAAAGCATTTTACTTACGTCAAATGTGACTCAAGTGAGCTAGATGGTAATAATTCATTTGCATTTAAGGCGGTCTAAAATGTAATGCATTGTAATTTAATGTTTATAATGAGATTTGCGTAAATTTTCATGATAAGAGACTTACAGAAGAGGACGTTTCCATAGCAACGGGCTGATCTCTAACTACAGGCGGAGGGGGAAACATTCTAAGATCAACTTCGAGAGGGCCAAAATTTACAATGAGAGTACCACGAACAACATCCTTCTTGATTATCGAAAGAGTATGGACAACAGAGGGAACTAAATAATGACAACTAGACAAATACGGCATAAACCACCCACCTTTACCGTTGTATAATTTCAAAATAGGATAAACATCAAGTTGAGATTCTCCGAATAGGGAATTCGGGCCAAATTTTACAACTTGCACAACCTTGAATTGGAGAGAAGAATAAGGCGTAACAATCACAGAGAATGGATGATTCCAACTTGGAGACCATGATTTGGGAGATACGTCGGTCTTAAATGATGACCTAGAGCCAGCAAATACCTCCACATACGTTCGAATTCCCGTAGTATTTTGAGAATTTAAAATTGCTTGTTTAACTAATGGAATTATTTCGAAAAGATATAACTTGCCAGTAACGTTTACTTGAAATAATCC
The DNA here is from genome assembly GCA_900708905.1 of Hymenolepis diminuta. Lineage (NCBI taxonomy): Eukaryota > Metazoa > Platyhelminthes > Cestoda > Cyclophyllidea > Hymenolepididae > Hymenolepis > Hymenolepis diminuta. The sequence goes on along the minus strand of CAADRB010000001.1, from coordinate 4,002,820 downwards.
AGGTTCTTGTGACATCGCTATCCATTGAAAATTATAAAATCAAAGTGAGGCCACAAGTTAGTGCAAATCGAAAATATCCTGAATAATATAATGTAGCCTATTTTTGACAAGTAAAAGTACACGATATTCTCGTATATTTGCCTGTTTGACAACTCACTTAAATTTCAAACCGGTCTTATTTTCTTCTAATTATCATTACTAAATCATATTTGTAATAGATTATTTATTTTCAATTTAAAATTATAAATTCTTTGCAAATACAGTGTTTTCATTTGATATTAGTTTTTTTATTAAAGTCATATCAGATAATTACATTATCTTGTTCTGACGGTTCTAACAATATCTCCATTAACAATATCTCCTTTTTTGTCAGTAGTAAATAAACTATACATCAATATTTTTATCGATTCTGTATATTTTAGTAATATTTGCTCATATAACGAGAATGCTGATAATAACCAATCACATAACTAAACTATGTATTGATTAAGTCCTCCCTCTAAATCATCTTTGTTAAACAAAATAGCACATCGTCCCTCTCACAGATTGTCAACGGTCGGATGAAGCCGTCAACAGCTCCCAACAATAAAAAAATATTTCGAATAAATTCAAAATCGCCATGACTACTTTTATTGACTCTTCTCATAAATTTATGTAGTCCCTTCGAAGATCCTTAAGACAAGTTCCCATAAAGAAACGTAGATGACATTCATAAATTTTTTAAATATTGTAAATAGATGACAGTTTCATTAAATGAAATATACCAAGGAAATTTACCAATTGCATCTGATTTGTCATTTGCTGTATTTACCTTTTGATTTTCTGCTGAGATATTCTTTTTGGTGGTCCTCAACAATCAGGTATGCCAGTTTCACGACATAAGTAGAACAGTAGTGAGTTATGGGAAAGTTACTTTTATTTATTATCTCGAACTTTCAACAATTTAATGGATGGATAATTCTGCATTCAGAGAGCGCTGCCAGGCATGTCAAGTGGTGCCTCCACTGGTAGATTGTCTAAGGAATTAGTTTTCACCACGGAATTATTTAATTATGGTTAGATTTAGAATTTGTTAATTTAAGTCTGCCTTAAGGACCACTTTCCATCTTTTATGCTTGTGGAAATTCACTGCACAGTTAGGAATATATTAAACGAAAACAAAATATAAACGATGATCTACATTTAGTACTGGGAACCTAAATGAAAAATTCCTTTTAATGCAGTTATTTGAATTAGTAACATCCAAAAATTTTCACTCATTAGAAGCAACATATTTTTCTTGGCATGTGACAAAGAATAGTTACAAATTTACTTCGTAGGCATCATGACATCATGGTTAATATTTTATTTCTAACTGCTTCAGATATGCAGAGTGGACAATGCCGTAATTTTAATTCGTTTTCAGTTGGTTTGATTAGTTTACTGCTGCATATTTATTAGACAACAACTGACTGAAGGGGAAACAAATACTAGTCATGCCATGACAAATACTGACTTAAATTAATAACTATTTAAACCACTGAATTGTGCAGAGTTGACTAGAAAGGTGTTAGCCAACAATTGTTTAATTTTATTTAGTTTTAATGTCCGATTTAGCAGAATATGATTTATTTAGATAAGAACCAGTGGTGTGAAAGAAATATTATGCTTCCCATGTTTGGAAAATTATCCAATTAGCTTATCTGAATGAGGTGATATATTAATCTGAATAAATAATGCATCTGTTTGGGTACTGATGACATCTTTTTATTATTGCATTTCCTGGGTATGAGATGAAAGTTTCATATTTTGGATTTAAAGGAACGGCCCTGAATGTATTAATATAAATATCGATTGATTCTTGTTTAGACCGTGTCCGACTGCTGAAGTGGGAAGCAAATGATTTGAAGACCACCTGCATATGAATGAAAGGTTATAAGAAGAAGTAAGGATTAAAAGATGGAAAATAGAGAATCCCATATATAAGATGTCATTTGGAGAAAAATGTAATTTACTTATATTTAGCGTGTCTGTTCGTAGATTTGATTTCAGGTCCGTATTTGTCTTAAAATCGACCGGGAGACGAGAGAAATACCAATGGGCTCTGGGAGTATTTGGAATAATATCTTGATCATTTCTTTCGCCTTGTTGCTCTACACCGGAGGACCGCAGGCTGTTCGGGAGTAAGAGATGTAAGGTATAGAACTCAAAAAATTAATGGCATCAAAACTATTTAAAAATTGTTTCTCACAATTCGACAAATCAGACCGTCTTGATCTGAGTTGTTTGTAATCGTGACCACAAGTGTTTTTTTCCAATCTCCGGATAGTAGATACTGACACCACACCGCTTGGTAAGGACGGCTGCTGTCCATTGGCGATTTAAACTATAGTTGTGGTCATACACAAGATCGCCCACACTATTCGTGCCCTTCAGGTCACACTTGTCCTCAAATCTTGACTTCCACATTCTACTGCGGTGGCTGATTGTCCTAACACAGGAAGAGGTGGCTTTAGGTAAATAATCGATCGATCATTGCAAAATTAGTCTTCACCTGGGAATTGGATAGGGTTGAGCTCATCAATCCAGACTAGGCCCACGAGGTTGATATTTCAATCTGTAACGCAGTACTCCACGGAGACCGTTTTCTCGTAAATTGTGGCCTCTCATGGCATCGATAGAATCGCACAGAACCACCATAAGCACCAGGCATTTTAAAAACGACGGTATAAAGTTTGGAGATTCCAAGTTTTCTCCATTTCTGGGGAAGATGATTGTGATATCTGAGTCAGTATCGACCCGGAGCTCAAATGATATACGATTAATACAATATTAACATATTTTTCATAAGTAACATTTAGCTGCATTAATGTATCATAGCTTTATCTCGTATGAATTAAAGCTCTCCTGTATTCACGTATTTAAATAAAGATGACGAAATACAGTTCATTACCATTATCATACTATACGATTAGCAAGGTATCGCTACTCTTACTTCCGTTTGACTTTCATTTATTCATGGCTACACTGAAGTCAAACTTCTCAAATGTAATTAGAACACTGATTTATCCTTCTACAACTTTATATGGATTAATTGAGCAAAGTAAATTTGATGAAAGTTTTACAGTGGAAGTGTTATTTAAATTTTTTCAAAACTATCAGATTTAAAGGTTACGAATAAATTCGTGCATTCTTGAATGCCTTTTGAATTTTCTATTGATATTTTTAAATTTATTTTTATTTTAAATTAATCTAGACATTTTTACTGTATACTATTTTTATTAATTGCAAATATTACAAACATAACTTCAACGTAATACTAATGATAGTGGTGGCCTTCATTGCTTCACGTTTTAAAATATGCCGTCCGTGCATTTGGAGTCAATCGCATATGCGAAAATTCTTCTTCATGCTTCTAAATATCCACACCTTGCAATCAATGGTGTTCTTTTAGGTGAATATGATCAAGGCAAGTTTATCATTCAGGACTGCGTCCCTCTTTTCCATGGCTGTCTTACTTTGGTTCCAATGCTTGAAGTTGCTCTAAGTCAAATAGAAAGCTATTGTGGAACTGTAAATTTGAAAATCTGTGGTTATTATCAGGCGAACGAATTGGCAAACTGCAATGAGTAGGTTTCTTTTTGTGAGTTTATATTTAGCATTAATCAAATCGCTACCCGAATTGGTGATAAGATTGCAGATAATATCGGTTTTGGAAATGTGATAATGCTCAACAATGATCGACTCACCTCGCTTTCTTCCGAGTGTTTCACTCTGTACTGCAAGAAAGGTGATTCATGGCAGAAAGGACCAAAGTAATGTCTTCCAATATCTTACCTCTAGTCTAGGATCACCATAGAAAGTTCTGCCGCTGATTTATTGAAACCTCTCTTGAGTGAAGCTGGTTTGGAGGAATTTGTTGATTTTGATAACCATTTGGACGACGTTTCTAAGGACTGGCGGAATTCAAATCTTTTCTGTTCGCCTGAAGCGGATAAAGTTAAATAAAGTTTTAATGCTTCAAATGTGATTTAAACATTATATTATGTAGAAATTCTTCTGCACATGTTTTATGTTCAAGTAAGTGTATGTACAGTTGATTTTTCTTTGAGTTTACATGGGTTAACTTGTCTCACATGTTTCGAACTATTTGGAAAATATGATATCCTTTCTGTTGTCTGAATTGATTGTCGTATTTTGATGGTTGTTAGGTTATGTCAATCTCGGATTTTTCCAAATAGGTATAATGCAGTAACTATTCTGTGCAGGATTTGTGGTTGGATAAGTAGAAAGAAAGGGTAAGGGAGACTAAGCATTCAGTGTAGCGCAAAGAGAGATTCCCAAACCGTTGCGTTTGCGGCATGTTTACAGTTTGCAAACTATCTGATCATTGGGTTCCGGTAGGACACGAATAGCAGTGTTCAATAATACGTCAAGGTGGCTATGCAATATATAGTGGGTCAAATTTTAATTTTAATTTGATGAGTGTATTGGTTGATACATGTTCTTATAAATGACGACTGTACTTATTTGTTATCAGTAACACCACAAAGAACATGTTAAATGCAATATTTGCCACAGTGTTTATTCAATTTATAAATCTAAATACCTAAGGGCTTTCGTGTTTCTAAGTTATGTGGATAATAAAATATCAATTTTTCGTTAACCGTATTAGTGCCTAATTCTTGTGTTCACAATTCTTTGCCTCTAGGTTAAGTTCAAGCCTGTTCCCATCACCCGAAACATTTACTCGAATGTTTGCTCATGGACGATTGGAAATCAGAAATTGTCTTACCAAAAATCGGTAAACAACCCGTACGCATTATGAGCAAAGGGTACACTTTAGCGTCAAATATAACGTCGATACCCTGGTAGAGATGAGGTTACCAAAGGGAGAAGTGTGGCCATCGTAGAAGGGACACGTTCCCTATAGCTGTCTTTTGAAAGGGAGGTAGCCAGAGATCAAGGCCTTAACTCCGAATAATTAGCTTAATCTATCATCTTTCTGATGTTATTACCATCTCCATCACATAAAATGGAATACAAACAAGGTGTTGACAAAAATTTATTTAGAAAAAATTCGAAAAAAAGGTAAATGAAGTGGGTATTGATAACTGTGATTATTGGTTAAAGGTGGGGTCATATAGCTCTAAATAAAATAGGCGCTCGGTGAAGGACACGAGAACACGGCTGCTAGAGGATATTAATCCATCAGATGAAACGTGGTGCATCGATAGATTCAGGCATTGCGGTATCACTCCAGATTCACACTCTAGGGAGGTCTTATAGGAGGTTCAAAAGCTCAAATCGGCGCAAATCATCTGAACAGATCAGATCCAAACAACAAATCGGGTCAAACGTACATTCGACACTGCATTACTTTGTGTTATTCTAATTTATAAAAAACTAGAATAATTATATGCTCTAAATCGAATCATAACGTTAATTTTAAACGGTTCTTTTTGCGAATTTCTTGGATACCGATAAATTTTAATAAAATATTGCTTTAGTATCATGCGCATCATTATTATCCATGGTAATGCAAAAAATCGTTATTTTTATAGCGGTAAAGCGCATGAACATTAGGAATGGCAAAAGTTTCCAGTAGAAAAAGAAAAGCAGAAGTATTGAAAAGTCCATTTCAATTTTGAATTCATCAAGTTGTACACTCTTACTTTATTTTCACGTTCGGTACTCCATATCCACATTTTCAAAATATAAATTTTCAGAATATGCCGCCTGAGATTTCAGAGCTTATCGGCCGGTTGATTAATTTGTGTGATTAGTTGACTTCAATGTGCCTAGGAACCTAGTTCTGAACTTAGAAACAGTAGGATAAGAACCAGTGAAGTATATCCATTGAGAAAATTGGTCAATTGAAGAATCAATATTTCTAATGAACCGAGACTTCCGATGTTCTAGATTTGTTTCTTATTTCTAATCAACCGCAAAATTTTACCTATTTGAAAGATTTTCTATATCACCAATGTTCACATAACGAGCAAATAATTCAACCACAACTTTTTAGCAGAAGAAAAAGTCGTTACCGGTCCAATTCCAGGAGGTCTATCAAATTTTATTCTACAAAGCAAAATGTGATTGAAATAAACAAAAATCACTAACTTATTCCATAAACCAGTTCCAATACCCTTAAAGAAAATTGATATTTATGACAGTTCGCCCAAATCTTCTGTTTGCTTTGAATACCCTCTCATTTTCCTTGAAAAGTTCATATCATTATGCATCAATTTCTCCAACTAACTGCCACGTTTTCTTCTTCGTAGAAAGTACGGACATTCACTTTCTCTCCTCAAAAGCATGCAGGAACTGTCAAGTTGGGCGTCTCCTGCATTTCTTTTCTCTCCCCTTTGAGACCAGAAAAGGGGACACCACCCCACTCGCTTGTCACCACAAAAGGGCGAATACATCTTTCTTTTCGGGGAATTGTCTTTTTCACCAATCACGTATACATAATTGGCCTCCCCATTCTAGTTAGGGCCTATTTGGTACCCGACCCCTAACCCAAACTGTTCCTCTATCTACCTGCTTGACTTTATTACCTGCTGTCTCAAAGAGTCTTTCAGACCGCACCCAAGGGCTAGGCTGCCTGTAATTAGACCTGGAATGAAGGGAGGGGCGTCTGAGGAGAGTCAATAAATAGGAAAATGAGGCAAAACTGGGTAATCATTCTGCCACTTCAAAGTTCCTTACAGAGAAATAATCTGCATTCGGATGTGGTATAAAGAATATGCATGTAGGCTTGAAGGGGACAAAGCTCTCAAGACAAATAAACTCCCTCTCCCATCTTTAACCAATGGGGGAGTTTGTTTCTATTCATGACAACTTGACCGCTGCAACAACCTGGTCCCACCCAGGCAATTTTGGGACGGAAACTGAAGGGGAGAGATTGGAAGGGAGGATGTATACAGGGTAGGGATGTCTTGTTTTCCCACTGAGAGCAAATCAAACCTTAGGTGGAGTTTTTCAGCTATTTATATAGGGAAGATATATATTAAAGACAATATTTATGAGTTACGAGGGAGAGAATGGAATTTTACGTTAAAATGAGCGTGAAGTTAGTACAATGATAAAGTGGTAAAATCTGGTTAGATAAATGAAACTTTAACTCTACTGAACCAGAGGAAAAATAGAATTTTTAATCTTCATAAAGTGATTAAATGCCGATACAGTAAAGTAGTCCAACAGAGGTTGAAATAGCGAATAATAAGGGAGTCAAAAGAGTCTTGCTTCTTTTCGATTCTATTGTCTTTTTTCACCCATATAGTTAACGTTTTTATCCTTGGGAGGTGTCATTATCATGAAATGAATTATTATCAACTTAATTTAATTACACAGTATAAGTGTACCTTACTCTCAGAGTCTCGCGCCATTAATTTGGTGATAGTCCATGACTGAATAGGTTCTAATCACGTATATTCTATATGTATCCTACCAACGAGGATCTCGTGAAGAGACAAGGAAAGACGACCGTGAATTTAAATCCCCAAACTCGGGAGAGGGGACCGAAAAGAAGTAGGACATCAAGCAATTTTTGCTTTGATTGAACTGAGTATTTTTTTCGAGTTTTTCACTTCTTACTAAATGTGTAACAGTTCTTTGGGTCATGTCTTATTTTTTCAAAGTTCAATTTTTAGGTAACACCTAGACATCTGAATAAGTTCATGTTCCCAGTGTTCACAGTTCCTTGATATCTTGATCAGATTGAGTGGTTGGTCCTAAAATCTCTAAAAATTTGTTTATTCTAATAGCTGACTCTTGCTATAATATTTTTAACATAATAGAGCTCACTAATGGTCACTACTTTATAATTTCTTATCACTTGTTCTCATTTGCGTTAACAGAGCACTGCATAAGTCATGCTATGAATAGAAAATAATCGTGTGATATATGTTCCCAAATATCAGATTTTATCATTATCTCTATAAGCAAGTAATAGGGATATGCAGGTAATTCTGCCGTAAGAGAATATAGTTTTAAAGGCATTAGGTTTCTTTTCTGAAACAATATTAAATTTTAATTTGGTTAATAAATTCATAAATCGGTAGCCACTAATTGACCATATTCCCGATGAAATAGCGCAATTTTGGGAACTTTTTCCCATAAGTAGCCAAATGCAACTAATTTTGTTATAAAAATTAAGATTAAAGACCACATTAAGCCAACTGAATCAGTTATTGGGGCAGTTTTAAGTAGCAAGGGGCAGTGCCTTCATCCTTTCAAGGCATCTGTGACTGACAGGTATTCAT
>CAADRB010000001.1:3943253-3994455 GCA_900708905.1 Hymenolepis diminuta | reverse complement strand
CCCCTCTTTTATTTATTTTATTTGCTAATTAGAGAGTGAGGTAATTTTACCAAATTAGTCTTCTGCAATTGGGATTCGAAAGTAGTTACATGGGAAAGTTTAGGATGCATGCAAAAATTAAGTATTTTAGTTAACAGATGGAAGACTGCTAACTAAAATATATAATTCTAGACAAAATAATGGACACAATGACCCTACTTGATTAAAAATACCGTTCAATAAGCACTGAACATCAGTGGTAAGCATATGCTGAGATCCAGGAGACGATTCATGAAATCCGAAGTGTGGAACGTAAAAATGCTGACAGTAAAGTCAAGGTCAAATCAAGTCATAAAGGCTTACTTTATTTAATTTTTGAAATTGGGTTGTACAATATTTACTTAGTTGATAGTTCATGTTTCGTCCCCTAGGTTATTGAACAATTCTTGTTTGCTATATCCACTGTTTATTGACCGTTTGTTTGATTATGCTAGTCGATCTTGTCAGTTCAAATCATGATTTACTTCCGAAGGTTTAGAAAGCCGTATGATCTTACACTATATTAACCAATTCACATAATCTTAGCATAATAGATTACTCCAAATAGTTTGATTTTTTTTGCAGGATGTAAAGTTCAAATGTTGTTTTGCTATTTTCCATTCCGATTTAATATTGTCCATATAATAACCAGTTAGTACTGCAGAGCTCAAGTGGAAAACAAGAAGTCATTAGAGAAGCGTATAAATATTTCAAGATTTATCAATACCGTTTGTGAAACGTCTTTCATTAAAATAATTCTTGACTATTATTTAAATACCAATTCACAGCCACAAGGCAGATATTCTAATATCAATACCCATAAAATCGTCCAAAATAAGAGTTCGGCAAGGGTGGAAGGAAATTGGATAGAGGCAGCGGTGGAACGTTAGAATTCGAGCCCTGTCCAGTAAGAGGTCGGTTATTTTTGACGATATTCTGTGCAGCCTTTTGTCCGTACTTCCTTCCCAGACTCTGTTTCATTAACTTCTGTTGCTGCTGTCTAGCTACTTTCACGTAGAAACACGTCTTTTTGTAGGGATTTACTGCGTGGTGATGCGACTTATCAAAGTGACGACCCAAATCCCACTTCCACTTATAGGTGAGACCGCAAATAATACACTGATGTGGACGCTCTTTGGAATGGACCATTATGTGCTTCTGAAGCTCTGTTGGCCACTTTGCGAAGTAGTCACAGTGAGGACATGGATAACCAGTTCTTTCCACGGACCCCTTTCGAAGAGTTGCTTGCAGTTGCTAAAAACGTGCACAAAGATAAGAGATAATATATGATGAGCATTTGTAAGGCAAAGGATTCTGATCGGTTTGGCTATCTATAATTAAACTTATATCTAAAGGAAAAATGAAATAGCCGCTCAAAATTTAACATTCATGCTTTAAATGAATGCTAATAAGGATGTTAAAAATATGGTCACTGGAATACATTGTACACAAACGGATGTCGCGCAGACCTAGAAAAAGTTTGATCGAGTTCCGATTGATGTACCCTTTTTCAATGTTCGCCTATAACCGATTCGCTTCATCTACTCAAATCTATGGTAATTAAATAGAAACAGTTTCACATTCTATTTCTCAGAATAACAGGCCAGGCAGAGGGAGGGAAGAACCCTATTAAGATTCGACCCCAAACATCTAGGAATGTTTATTTCATGCCTATTTCATGCCAATAAGGAAATCATATTTCTACATACATGCATGCTTAATACTACTCTTATTTGGTTATAAGTTGCTTTGTCCAAAATCCTGCTTGGCTCACAAAGCGAACATAGGGACAAGTTTAGATAGAAAAGGATAATTTTACAGAAACTTTAATGTCTGTTTTAATTATTTATTAATTATTCTAAGCAGAATTAAAATACTAACATATTTTGGAATATAAGCCTTCTGTTGAAACAATTATCAATTTCCAAATTTTGCTTAAATCTCCTCTAATATTACCAATTATTCAGCCTTAATATTTTAAAATTGTTTAAATGTTCTAGTTTTTTATTCATTTGTTATTACTGCGATATTTGAAATAGAAAAGATTACATCAACTTTAAAACTAAACAAATTTTGTTAGAATGAGTCTAACTTTATCTCGATTAAGCGGAAATTTTCATTGATATGTCAAGTTAGAATTTACTAGAAGCACTCCTCAAATATAAAACCAATTATATAAATTAATAAATGACTTTGTTTGAAACTAAAATTATAACGCCAACTGGAATTATCGTTTACCTGAACCGACGTATTCTCCAATGAACACGTCTTCCAGGATCTGTTCTGTGTGAATTCCCTTTGCAGACTTGATTGGTGTTCTCTCAAGAAATGCGTATTCAGATCCCACAGAGACGGAAACAACCTCTTACACTCAAAACATCTTGGAATAGGCTGCTTTCCAGATCCATGGTGATGATGATGACCATGATGATTACTTTGGAGACTGGCTCCACTACTAACAGTGGCCTTTGACTTTCTTTGGTTATTTCCAGATGAGGCTGGAAAGACTGTTGTCGATTTACGACTTAGATCCAGTGGTGTCTCCTTTATGGGCTGAAACCTTGGTGGGGTTTGTAGCGGTGGGAAATGTGGCAGAATAGGTGGAAGTTGCATTCGAGGCGTTGAGAGGAAACGAAAGATATCGGCGAAGAATTCGTTGATGGATGGAAAAGGACGACTTGATATCATTGCCGTTGAGGGAATTTGTGTTAGCGGTGATAAACTCGATAAAAGAGGCTTAAAGTCCTATAATAATCACAAAAAGCACTTAATATATAGTGTTTTTTAACTCAGAGTCGATTTTCAAAAGATAAATCCCTTAATATAACTTGTTGTTAATAAATTTATTCATCTTAATACATTTTTGGAGACGTACTCAATTCCTCTACTACGTCATATACGACACTATTATTTTTGTTTTCTTTACAAAGAATCCCATAGAAATAATATCCTAACATTGATGACTTAATGGTGATGGTATATGGAAAGATTCTTAATCTAACCGTTGCAAGATAATACTTAGATATTAACCTTCGGGAGATCCCGGTATACTTTAAATTTTAATATTAAGAAAATTTCCTAATTCCCTAAATTAGGCGTTTAAGCCAAATGAATTGGGGAAAGAGAAACTCACATTCTACGATCCCTGCTCTGGTATCCATTGTCGTATGTCAATCTCGTCACCTTTAGCAGATGTGCATGTTGATCACTGCGTTACTGGCTTAAAACTCTCTTGATCATTTGGAATGAGCTTTTGAAGGGCAGGCAGAGATTATTCTAAGGATCTCTTTGGAAATAGCATAGCCCAGTATCAATAAAATAACTATCATTTGGGATGGGCATGGGATATCTACCCAATTATCTTAAATTGCAAATTGTCTCATGTTGCAAACTACCACGAAGATCACAGGAACTTCATATTATAGCATTAAATGTAATCACACTAAACCCGATTCCTAAAGTATGAAAACATACCTCCATAGTAAATATTAATAAAAATTCAGAGTAAAGATATTTACGATAAAATCTGAAAAATATTCCCAATTTTCGATTAGAATAATCCACAAAATCAATTAAACCTACATTTTTCTGATGCAAGATATAAATGTGTCCGGTAACCTACTTTTTCTTAGGAGTGAAGAATTCAATTTTTAATTATTTAGAATATAATTTAATCAACTGTAGAGATAATATATTTATTACCGATTTGGATCGTGTTTTAGTAGCAAACATTAGAGTAATGTTTTTTTTGCTTTTCCCCCAAAAGAGAATCAAAGGAGGGGAAAGGATTTTCCCAGCTCCATCAAAGTGACACACCAAAGAGAGACATCAACAATGAAAGGTTCTGTTCTGCTAATCCATGCAGAAACATGCTCACTGAGGAGATAATTAGAGGGAATCGAAAATGGGGGAGAGAGGCAGCTAGTTGAAAGACTGCTATATAGCAGCAGAACACGCAAGCTGAGAGAAAATTTCTTTTCCCGGAAGGGGGACTGTGAGTTAGGTACCACCCATCTGTTCTCTTCCCCCTTCCTCCCACCTACCCAGCTAAATTGGTCTTTGTGTGAGCGTAGAGCTCACTAGCTGGTGCTGTAATTACAGTGTTCTTTGAAGTCACAACAAAGCGACCAGAAGAACAAAAGAAGGGAGAGACCAAACACTTTGCTACTTTCGAACGCAAATATTTGGGCGTGTGAATTTCGGCTTAAAATATTCAGATAAAAAAAATGAGGACCACTGAATCTGCAATTCAAATTTGTATATGTGAGATCTTTAGTAGTTCTATTAAAAACATCTTTGCTACTCTCTTTGCAACTTCGAGATAGCATGATTAACCCCTCAATTAAATTAAATGGGCAACAAGCTCTGAAAATTGTAGGAATCTAGGGGTAAAATCGTGTAATTTGAACTTTGGACCAGTAAGATATGAAATAGTGAACTATACTCTTGAGATAAAAATCGCTACCTCAGTGCTTCCAGAATTCAACTTAAGTAACCTAAATTCATTATCAACTTTTACTTGACATTATTTGACTACTCTACGATCGGCTCTCGTAATATTCAATAAATCGGATTAAAGAAAAATAGTATCTGATATACTTTCTTTTCTGTCAGTCATCGATTTTATTTATATAATGCAGGTCTGGAATGTACTGTGCTATTCAGAAGAAGCCGGGAATTTAATAATTGAAAAATGGAAGAGAACATATTTTCTTTTGAATAATAGTGCATACTACTAAATTTCGTTAATTTTTATAAATTGCCGTTCAACTGAGTAGGAATACGTTGTCTGTAATCTTAAAATATTTTTACACTTATCTGTGGAACGTAACGAGAATAACGAAACACCATGTACAAACGTTCAAATCCTAAAAAAATTTTCTAGTGCGGTTTTTTAAATGAAAAATTTTCTATCTCAAACACTTCTGAAGCTCTCAAAGAGTTGGGAGTAGTGTAACAATCTTTTGCGCAAATTATGATAGACAAATGGTGAGCTTTCAAATTAGATTACCTATGTGAAATAGAATATTTACTATATAAGGGATCCGTCCTTAAGTCACTCTATATGTTGAGATGCTGATTTTATTTACCTACAATTGCCAAATAAATAAAATAATTGATAAAAAGTTGCGATTTCTCTCGATATTACTGCCATTAGCTAGTGATAAATTCAAGTTTGATGACATATAAATAGCTTTTCTGAAAAATTTTTATTTATTTAGCTACTCTACCCATATGCTGGGATTTTGAGATTGAATTAAAGTTTGGCTTGATATTAAAACCCTAAAGGAATTATTTTCATGCATTTCTTATCAACTTTAAATGTTACAAACATGTCCTAAGAGATAGTAAAGTAAATCAAAATGCTAGCAGAAATATGATTTTATATAACGTACTCACTTTTAAGAAGTAATCATATGAGAATTATAATTATGATGCTCTATCAACCATTAAAATAAAACTTTACTCATCAAAATATTCATTTTATTAAGTGTGGAATAAGTTTAATTTAGAAGAATATCGTTCAGTACGCATAGTTCATTAATGTTTAAATATAGAATGGTAAAAACAAAACTGAATAAGTAAATAATTGGAGGAAAATACAACTTACTGGAGCCTTCTTGATATGATCATTCACAGAAAGTGCTGCAATTGAAAACGTATCCATGAGGAAATATACGAAATCCCCTTTTCAGTCAATTTATATAGGCTCTAATGCCCATAACCACGCCCCTAATTGTTATTGGTTAAAATTACTGTTGCACGCACACTTTTCCCGAGACTCCTTCTGTGATTGGTTAACCTTACCCATTCGCTCATTAATTGTCCAATCACCTAAATCTATAATCAAGTAATCCCTAACAGGAATATGTAATACATGAATGTATTTATATAAAAATGTAATCGAAAGCATGAAGTTTTTGTCAATGGAATTATTAATAAAAGCAATATCTTTTATACATTTTCGCTAGTTTTTTGCTGACAAGCTCCGAGATATATATGTAAGGAATGATTCAACCGTAAAAAGTTTAAATTATGAGATATATATGTGTGTAATGAAAATATACGTAAATGGTGATGCAGTCAACTAAGAACTTACAAAAACAATCTACAAAAATGACTACAAAATCGGCAAAAGAATCTTCAAGCAATTTGAAGTTGTCCATAACCTTCGAACTGCTTCAATCTCACTTCCATCAGTAGCAAGAAAGTTTCAAAAAGTCGGAAATGGTTCTAATAGAGATATTGACAAAAAACTCTTCTCTTCTATCCAATCAGGCCTCATTATCTCAAACACCCACAATGGTGGATATCCTCTCCCAACAAATCAGTAATTTTCACCATGATGTTGAAAATGATTGCTTCTTAGCAAAATAAATCCAGAAATACTTGAAATATTCCGGAAAGAGATTAAAATATCCCGGATGATAAAAGTAGCATGAATTCTATTGCAAAAATTTGTTGCCATCAAATATGAGAGGTTCACGAATTCACTTCCGCCAAAAAGCAAATAAATCTTTTTTGATGCTATTAAACTATTGTTAAATTATTTTAGAGAATAGGCATCTTTTTACCATGCAAGATTCCGATGTCTAACTATCCCCAATAAACCAGAAGAAGCTGGAAACTTCTTCTAGTTGATTTAAGAGTGGATTTGAAAGATTATTTCCAATAAGGAAGTTAAATGCTTTTTTTATGCTTAACATCACCATACGACACTGGTGTTTGAGTCGGCCACCTAAAAGGAAAAGAAGGACTAGGTATCACGCTCTCACTTGTCACCACCAGGTGCTATCAGATCGAGAATCTGAAGAACACTCCTGATTCATAATGGCGTGGAGAAAATCAAAAGTTAAACAGTTATTACAATCCGCCATACGAAATCGAATTCCCCCAATCGACAAATTTATCCTCTAGACCACTATTTGCTTGTTGGGTTTGTGGTCAATGATATATCGCTCAGTTTTGTCAGTTAAACCAGCATGTGTATAAGCGCTGTGATAAAAGAGGTCATAAGGAATCAGGTTGCCGTGCAAGAAACGTGTCCTCCACAAAGAACAGAGAGTTCAATAAAAATATTTCAAAAGGAGGAAAGGAGGTGCTCAGCAGTATGCAAAAGGGCAAAATATCAAATATATCTTCAAAATATGAGGAGAAAAAAGCTTTAAAAAAACAAGAAGTCCATCAAAGTGGTTGAAAACCTCCAGGGCGAGAGAATACGTTCAACTTACTTTCCTGTCTAAAAGTGCTGCTACCCAAGGTTATTCCGAAAAGATTATCCAGCTCGGAATTCAAGCTGATGAGGAAGAATTAACTTGCAGTCTTAAACATCTACCAGAAAGAAGCTCAGCCAAAATCAGCATCATTAAAATCGAGTGGACACATTAAGACCAAAATATATAAAAAATTCGCAAGGGCTGACAATTTTCGAGTTCCAGATTTTAGCTCCTACAATACTTCTATACTAAGCAAATCGATTTAGAACGGTCAGGGTCAAAAGGAGATGGTTTATGAAGCCTAGTAGAATATTTTCGGAGCACTCGAAGGAAACTCGCATGCTTCATCTTTCGCGCACTGAAATATCAATTATTGGATTTCTACTCTTACTATTAGATATGTAAAACCTCCTGTGAAGAAACCATCGCTGCAATTATTGGCCAACCGATCAACCAATCATTTTTTCACATACCCAATTCTATATAATTGAATATATTTTCCTTATAGAAAACCGTCGCCTGCGCCAAAAAAGTATTTGAGCAGTATATACATATATATATAAACATATATCTTGCTCACTAAAGTTTTCAGAATTTTCTTCATCTATTGGCATAGATTATCACGAGCCCGATTTTTTAATTGAAAATAAATTAATTTAAACAGTTTTTGTAAATATTTGTGAACGTAGAAGGCAAATTCACTGTAAGCTTTAACACCTTTATATCTAGAAATGTCAATTGGCTTGAGCATTTACCTAACATTGAAATAATTGTATTGAAGCAGCGGAGATATGTATGAGAGGATACAATTAGGTAAAAACTTCATTTCAAGTAAATAAAACACAACTTTATCTTAACTTGTATGAATAGAAACAACTAGGTGGTTTTCATTTTAATTTCCCCAGCTGTAACTAGTTTAGTTCTTTCCTTAGCCGCTTCCTCAGCCGCCAAAGTTTTCAGACTTGCAATTTGTCCAGCTCGTATTTTGACAGAAATCATGTAAATTATGATGAGGATTCCCAGTACAGTCAACAAACCCACAATGCCTTTGTAGTTCTCTCGGAACCAGCGGAGGAACTGAAATAGTAAATCACAAAATGCTAATAAAATATCAATATAGAATAAGTTATAAATTATTTTGTGGAAATTACCCTTTCATTTAGTGTTGGTGGAGAGATAACCGAAAGCTTGATAGCATTCGTAATGAATTTTCGTGCAGCAAGGCCTTCTGGTTTACTTTCCACTATACACTTGTAATATCCACTCATTGAGTATTTTACTTCATCAATACGTCTCTTTTCAGTATCAAACAGTGTTAGCTCCGTGAAATTATTTTCGAGACTTTCAGTTCCATCACTATCACCATCAGAGAAACTTGAAACTCTAAGAACAGACAACCACATTTCATTTCTCGACTTCATTCCCAACGTTTTCGCCTTCTCGTCCGGTTGATATGACCAATACGTTCTCCAATTGTCATTGGGTGTCTGTTGAATGACAGGCCATAATGCCAAAGCGTTGCAAGTGAATGTGAATGGTTTTTCACTTTCTACTTCCTATAAATAAGTAGTACGCGACTACTGAGTCAAGAAGATCACTTACCCTATGTTTATCAGGGAGATACACTGCAAAGAAGCATATGGTAGCAAATTGACCCGGCTCATATTCATACCCAAATCGATAAACTCCCTCATCTGGTTCATCTAGCCCACGAATGATTAGACGATCTTCAGTAATTTGTAGGCGTCTGTTATTTACAACTGGAGTTCCAACAAAATCATAACGTTGACGCGCAGATTTGCTTTGAGCAAGAGTCCAGAAACTATATCCGCGTGGGAATCTATAGCGCTTGTCGAAGATTTCAACCCGAGAACGCAGATCAGAGGAGCAGTGTAGACCAATGGGTTCAAACCGATTGACTGGTTTACCGCTGGACCAGAGCCATATAGCTTCTGGATGCTGTTGACGAAGGTCATTGACAATGAGTTTTGTCTCCTCATCAGTGAGCTTCTTGAGATAAGGACAGAATTTTCGATTGCATGCATCCCATCTTCACAAAATATAATAAAAGAAATTTAATCGTAATAGTTCGCATTGAAGAATACATCCGAGTTCGAATTATGACTTCATGTCGATCATCACCCTGAAGGTTGCCTTTCAAAGAGACTGAAGGGTAAATATTAACTTTTTGTCAATTTAATCAAAGTACGATTTCCCATTATTGTAACTATATATGAACACTTGATCTCGTAGATAAATGAACCTTGGATGATTCATTAGCAATAATGGGGCCTTGTTAACTATCCACTTCTGCAAATGTTCTATTTTCGAATTAAAAATGATAGAGTAACGCAGTATTGTTCACCCGATTTAATATTTCCTTATCGAACTTGCGACCGACTAAGATGTATTTTCTTCAATATAATCATTCACAAAGTATCTAACCCCTTGGTTTTTATTTTCGTAAAATTTCAAATGAAAAAAATAATAAAATAAAAATATAAGCACTTCTTTCGAATTTAGTATTTTTCCATCCTCGATTAGAACTTATATAAATTTATTATAAAAACGACTCCGGTATGGGGACTAATAATTTACGTCAGAAAAACTTTGTTAAATTATACGAAATTTTACTATCACAAGTTAAGGGTAAGGAGAAGACAATGGTGAAGGAACAAAGAGAAGACGTCAGCACGCTATTGAGAATGTTTAAATCACGTTTGAGCAGTGTAAAAAACGTTCAATGAGTAACAGAGACGAATACGTAAAGTGAAAATCAATCACAACTGGAAAGGAGTAAAGACCGTAGAAACCAAGGCTGAAATGATTAGTAGTTGTTAATTTCCAGGTTTGCAATGAACTAAATAAAGTTAAAACCTGTACTTGCTGTTTAAAATGGATAAAATATATAAGCGGAAACTGTTCTCTCAACAGAAAATAAACTAGGTTCCGATTTTTGAATGTGCCAAATTAAAGTGAACAATGCATTTAAATAAATAAGAAAACTGAAAATCCTTTTTATAAAACAACTACCTTTGTTCGAATTTCTCATTAACACAGTGGACAATTATGTAACCTCCTTTTATGTATGAATTTAATGTGAACCTAAACAATCGGTATGATCAAATGAATAAGAAATATAAGTGCACTGTCTTGGAAGTCAGAAATCTGATGCCCATTAGTGACAAACGAAATGGCTAAGAGCACTGAGTGGCAAAATTTTCATTACGCCCTCCCTCCATCCAGGATGAACCTCGATAAACACTTCCCTAAATAGGCTTGGGAGTTACTAAGAATCATGCAATTTATCACTCGCCATTACCGCACCAGCAGTACTAATATTAGTCAGAAAAAAACTTTTATACCTAATGAATTTAATTTTAATTATGAAATATCACACCATGAAGCACAGACAACTTCTCTAGATGAGAAATCTAGAGTTTGCATGAACATATGTCATGGGATTATGAGTGGCTAGAAGAAAATCCAAAGGGAATGGGGTAATATTCATGTAAACTAGTAAACATGTAAACTAATATTCATATTAACTAGTATCATTCTGCTATCTCGGTCATTAGAAGAGGACGTCTTACTAGCATAAATCAACTAAAGGCTTTATGACTCTAAAAATAGGGGTTTCATCCAAAAAAGTATTCTATAGATGACCGATGTGAGCGTATGCTTTCTTCTGCACTCAGGGAAATAAGAATGCAAATCGTTGGTCTTTAAAACCGACATTTACTAATGTTTCACACACTTGTCGTGGGAGATGAACCAAAATCTAACCCTCTCGCAAATCTGAAGCAATGAAGTTTTTAAGACGAAGAGGACCTAACAGCGACTAAATCTCTACAGAATTCTTAGATTCAAGACTGCAATCTGCCAACTGAACTTTCACTGAATATCATTATCCAATCTAATCTGTTCTCGTTAATAACATTTTTACAGGTGGGACAAATTAAATTAATCAGTAGAAGATGTACATGTTTCAATTCAGGATAGCTTTATTAGACCCTATTGAGCGATTACAGTATCAGATTACTCCATTGCGAAATTCGCATTAGCAAGCTCAATAATCAAAATGTCTACCGGCACTGATTAATGAGAAATATTTTTTTATCTCCTCAAATAGGATTTCGAAAAAATATTTAACTATGGTTTCAAAGAAGGAATAAACATTACTAATCAATCATATAAATCTGTAATCAGACGTATTGGAACTAGCTTATGACATAAGTGACTATCGTAAATCTTAAATTCCAATCGTAAAAGTAGTGCAATTTTCACTCAAAAGTCGTCCGAACAAAGCTTCAACCTATCTTACCACATTCTGATTTGTAAGTCTAAGGGGAATTACGAACACCTTGACATCGGCCAATACTCAGATAGATTTCCTGAGTGTTGCAGCAGCAAGCAGCAGACCGGTGGCAGTAGTAGTATGAACCAAGAAGTCAGAAAAAGACGTTTGCACGCTAGCGAACTTATTTTAATTACAAATTGCAAAGACACATGGAATTGCATAAAAATTTAGAAGCAACTAAACGAGTGGTTAAATAAACAGATTAGATTGACTATTTACGGTAACGAGCATGAGAATTTGGGTTGAAATAAGCATGTAATATTAGAGATAGGATAGGTAACATAGACATGTGGAAATAACATTGAATGTAAAATTAGTTCGACAACAACCAAAACACTAATGTTCAGGAAAGAAATCCCCTAATTTTATTTGCGTCTTATTCCAACAAATTACAAACTGTATGTAATTCATCGTCTTGCCGAAATTGTATTTATGATGAGAACTTTAAATAGTCATACTTTGATAATATTAATCTAGCAACAATTTCAATGTGAGTTTATGGAGCATTCTGTATGCGTAGTAAATGACTGATGAGATAGGAATGGATGAATATATTATGCGAAAAAGGACGCGAGGGAAGAAAATGAACTTATATTACCACCACTCTCTCAACCCTTTATGCATACTCACAAATATAACATACATTAATAAATGCCCACAATTCATATTGATTTGATTTTTACAATCACCGATATATACAATTTATCATCAGAAAGTTAGTGCGATACCAGAGAATACAAGAAGGAAAGCTTACGCAGAGTCATAATTAAGAAAAATAGATCAAGACGACTGAAAAATCTTTAATATGATTGGGCTGTCACGGCTAAAACAGCCAATAGCATCAATTCCTATCTTTAAAAGCGCACATTCCCACCTTAAGGGAATTTGGGCGAAAATTAAACAGTGTGAAACTGTCAACTGTATGCGAATGCTTGCACTATCGATGGGATCACTGTTTCTCAGAAGCAACGATCGTCAAGCAATTTTAGTGTCCAATTTCCGGTTTATTTAATTCTTTAGCAAAGGATGGTTGAAAGGTCACATATTAGATGCCAAACCAAGTTCAATGAGAGCGTCATTAAAAGATCCTCTAAAAAAACAGTAAGATATATACTTCCAGGCTGAGAAGCGATGGAGCAAAATATCTGAAACCCACGGACGAAATCTTCTCTCCTCTTCTTATAGCATAATGTATTCTAGCTTTATTGAAAAAGACAACAACGAGACAAACAAAAAATTTGTAACAAAACAAGATTGAAGAAAGTAAGATTTGGACTCAAAAAATTTATATGATAGAGAAGAGAAAGAGACGTCCTACTGGACTTTATAAACTGTAATGCGCCAAATTTGTAAGGATTTATAAATAGAACTTAGATCCAAACAGTAAAAACGGATTTAAGTCAAGCCGTAGAGTTGACTAAATAACAGATCAAATTATAAGAGGGACGTCATCAGCCAATCTTTAAAATTATAACGCACTTTCTTCCGTAACTAGGACAATTTGGAAAATGTGTGATCAATAAAATTGTTATTTTTGATATTAAATTAATAAAAATAGTAGAATCAGCAATTGAATTGAATTGAAGTAAACAGTCATGTGATTCAAGATTGGTGCCTAATTCAGTTTCAATATAGTGCCTTTTTACATAATTAAATTTAAGTGTCCTAATTGTAAGTAACATAATTCAAAAAAGCAATAAAAATGTCAGCATGTAATTTGTGGATTATAAACCTAGTTTGATCAAATAATTTATCAAAATCCATAAATCAGCAAAAATCTTACTCAAGATAGGAAACTCCACTTAGCTTGTAAACCTGTTCAGGTTTTTCAAAGCTTTCTATCAATAATTTCAACACTGTAATTATTCTTTCAAATCGGTCACAATAAGGAGTTGCAGTTATAATCTATGATACCATTTGAATGGAAAAACGAATAGAATTCGACATTACATTAAATTTATGGATTTCAGCCACTAAAAGTAAAGAGACCTCAATAATTAGAGTTGTGAATGCTGCCTCTTTAATTGAGGCATTTGAAGATGCATAAGAGGCAGTTGTACATGTTGCCGCTTTCAGTGCAATTTAAGGGATCTGAAAATGAAAATTGAAGACTTTAAATTTCGAGTAGCAATCGATGTCTTTCTAATTCTCCTGATTTGAAATATTGGACAACGTTAAATTTGATAAAACTCCGCCTTAAAGGGTATACAATAAAATTCTGACTGATTCCCATTTTATAAAACAAAAAATTGACATTCGTTTGCATTTGTGTAATTAACTAGTTCACAAACCGGTACTATTATTGTCAAGGCCACACTGTAGCACCTCGCCTATCTTCATTCTTACCGAGATTTTAGCTGGTAAAAGCTCCGATTTACAGCTAAAATAAGTCAAATATAATAAAATACTCTTCTTACTACCACTCTTCCGGTAGTTTAAAGTAATGTCCATTAAATTTGATGGAAAATTTGATGTTTAGCGATTTATTAAAGTAATATGAATGGTTGTCATTTTTTTGAACGCCAGGCTATTTTGATTACTCATTCCCTCTCTAAATTTATATTCAGCAGAATTAAGGTTGCATTCTCAGGATTCACACCATGTGCCGTCTGGTTTATAAGCTCATTTTGATATTATTACTTACGTTGCCGCTTGAGTTAGTTTCTCTCAATTAAGCTACATTTTAAAGGTGTAGTTTTGTGTCTGATCGTTTGACTGACTGTCGGCTTGTTGATAAAAGTGCTTTTTGCCGCGCTGCTATTTCTTGCAGATTATTTTCATTGTTTTTAACCAATTTTTCCTCTCAGGCTCTTTCCAATACTTCTTCGGAATCATGACTCCGGAAACTTTAAGGGATAAATCGCACGTGATCTGAGCGAAAGCAGTGTGGGAGATGAAGAGGAAGTTGGTCAAAATTGTGGCAGAATTAAAATTCACAAACGAAAATAGGTGGCATAGATTAAATAAATGTTTATGAATAAGCATTATTAGCGTTCAACTTGGCTGAACTCTAATAAGCTCTGCTGTGCCAAAATCGTATTAGCTAGCATCAGAATCGCATCTTGACCGCTATGAGAAAAAAACTTCTTGCCAGGTAGCATCAATTAACGCCTCTGTAATTTCAAATATGAGAGCAATACCGCGATAAAATTTGGTCAACTTAGATGTATGCTTTATATTAAATCCGTCTACTTTGAATTGCGTTTAGAAGCATGATATTGAAAAAGCACGACAAAAGAAGTGAACCTCTGTTTTAGAAGAATAGTTCCCTTTTTAAACGATTTTTATGAAAGTTAATTTATCATATTTATTGGGCTGAATTAATTTTAATTTCAAGTAACTCTTGACGAAATACATCCCGTAGATCCATGTTACGACTCCTTTTGGTATTACAGTCTTCGATTTGTCATCAGAGATTTTGCCGTGACCTTAAACTCAACCATTTTTATCTCAACTAAACACCTAATATTATTAACCACAGAGTCAGTTTAACCTAAGTAAGTCATCCGAAACTTGCAATAATATATATATGCCCCCTTTATTGAATCAAAATTATTTCACATAGGGGTAAAAGAGGCATAACTGTCTCATTAACTCCGGGCTCATAACTATTTGCTGATCTTTTATCTCTGTCTTCTTCTCTGTCAGCAGTTGTTGTTATTCAATAAAGACTGGGTAAATTACATTTTACCATCCCCTACTCAAGATAACATAAACCGCTACTAATTCATTCATATAAATCTGATACATCAAAGATCATGAAAACATTAGAATACTGGATGGTCATAGAATACCTTAGTTGAGGTTTGACTGATTGCAAAGTATCTTTAATGAATCTACATTTAATGTGTTCTTCCACTGTGATTCAAATGAAAAAATGTCGTCAAGTCAAGACGGCTCTGAAATCACTGACCTGAAAAGCATTCAAAATCGGGGGCCCAAATTTAAATTATTATTTACTTTCCAGAGCCATCTGCGATTGCAGCAATATCCGCAATCGTTGGTAGGGAGCTAAGTTGTGCAGTTTCATTTTTTTCTAGTGCCCGTTTGAGTTGAGTTGTCATGAGTTCAGCCGCCTCTTTGGTCCCAGGAGTTACAATACACGGTTTTCCACCATGAGCAGGAGCTGGGCAATTGCATCGACGTGTTCGAAGTCCCATTCCACTATCACCGCAAGGTTCGGAACATTTGATGACGGTCGACGACCAGGGACACCAAGCACCGTCTGTTGGACATGGCACACCAGAATCACACTCTACCTAGCGAAATAAACAAAAGCCCGTCAACGAAGAACTAAGTATTGCGCTTAGATGAATTTTCACAGTTAACAATATCCATCAAAACGAAAGTAACTTGAAGGAGTTCCAAAATACTCATTAATGAGTAGGAAACCGATATCCCGCTAAAAGTCTCAAAAATTAATCTTAATTAAAAATTTAACCACACATTAAATCATACATATTAATTAAATTAAAAATAAAATAAAATAAAGACAAACTCCTACCTAAAAATAATAAAATTAAGCTCTGGTAGATATATGTGCACAGTTTGAAACTTGCTTGTGATAAAAAGTCAGGGATGTTTTCTAAGCGAAATAATCAATTAGAGAAACGCGGATGCAGACCAATGGAAACAAAAACATAACCTCAAGAAAGAGGTTCAATATGAAGATATTAATTACAAATGACCCATATCAACATTCGTTTGGAATCAAGATCAATGAACGGGAAATTGCTTCATCGGGAGATATTGCATTAAAGTACAGAGATTTTTGCATGACTCACTTCTCGACCCTTTATTAATTCTTCCTCGTGACACTTGTCACCTCAATAAAATTTCCACCTTACTGGTTATAACATTGCGTTTTCATCTCTGTTTCTCCCTTACGAACTATTCTATCAATGACTCTGTCTTACTCCTGTCTCGTAGCAGCCGAGTTTGTGAAGTTGAAGAGGGCACTAGCTCGGTTAGTGCTCTCCATCTTATTTTGGCTTATTAATTCTAAGCTCAAGTCTTTCTATCCATCCATCCATCCAAAATTCAATTTCGAAAATCGTTTTACACACTTATTTCTCGATGATTAATGCTAGGTTAGTCTATTCATAGCATTAGGCAATAGACAATTATTGAATGAAAAGTAAATGTAAGAGGACATGGAAATTGGAGTTCTGTTACATTTTTCAGCTCTTACGGGTTGTCAAATAGAACAGCTCCTACTTCCGTGGAAGCAGCATCACAAATTAATGTAAGATATTCATGTCGCTAGGAGAATTAATGTTATTAGTACTTAGGACGTTATTGGGTTGCAAAACTGGTGGCCTTAACTCAAAAGCTTAACTCATTTAAGCTGAAGCCAAGGTAGAGTGGGACGCTTCAAACCCTTACTTTCTGATAGTTCAAATCACTTTCGCCAGAATAACAATGAGATATTTAATTTGCTTCTGTTGACACAGACGGAATAAGTAGAAGACTTCTCCCAGATTCCAGAATCTGAGTGCACAATAGACTCTCCTTGGGACACAGCAATTTCGATGTAGCCCATCTCGCTAAGTTCGTTTGTTCATCTAAGAAATCGCAATTGATTTAGTATGCTCGGATTCCATATGGTATAGACACTGGGGTTTCTGAAACCTCAAATGGCCAAAGATTACCTCAATTAGCACTACTTAAATACTCATGGCTTTCATTATAAGCAAATAAGCACATATTCATTTCAGTCAACTGACCAATAAACTCTGAACAGCGTGAATCTGAACTCACTCTAACTAATAAAAATCAGATCCTGCAGTATGTCAGAAGAATAAGCGGTAGACAGTGAGTCATACTCACAGAGACCAATTAAATTTCGTTATTCTCTTGGTAAGTCTACTTCATGTTCCACCTCAGATCTAATCTGTGTTCTCCCCCATTCTATTCACTCCTTATTGCACTGATCCTCAGTTTCAATATCTACAACTGGTTAAAAAGTCACATCTTTCTTTGTTTGTCACAAGCAGTCAGCCTATATCCGTTATCTCATATACTTCCTGCGGAGATCAGAGAGCGACTTAATACTGCAGAATTCAATTAAGTCACTATACACATCTATTATTTCATTATATGCAAATAAATTGACCGTAACTGAAAGTCCAATTCCGGAGTACAGAACTCTAATAACTGTTATTCACAAGGAGACACAATTTCTCTATACCCTGGCCAAATTTATATTCAAATTCGTTGACTTACCTCAAATAATTTTTATGCGAATAAATAGGTGGTTCATGGCAAACGAAGGAGGAAAAGGTTATTAAATAATAAGTACTCAAGGGAGACAACTTATAAAATGGATAATTCAAACATTATCCATTCTCAGTCATGTTTAATAGTTTGCTCATATTCATTTTTTATTATGTTCCCATTAGTTTCAGGTATACTGTATACCAGATGGCCAATTGAAGCATTTACAAAGCATAATTTAGGAGATTGAAGTGGATATTAAGGAAAAATCAGTCTCTGGAGTTTAAAGCAAAGAATTTGAAAGTACTCGCACTAACTTGGAAATTCTGCCCTATTTTCTGCGGTGAGTTAATTGGAAAGATTTTGATCGCAGATCAAACTCTTTAAAAAGTCAGAAAAGAGATGCTTCCCATTCGGGTAGGAAGAAGAGCGAAAGATTCCATTTAGATCACTACTTTGGTTACACCGCTTAGAGGAGGATGAATTTCAAAGACAAATAACATTTCTGATCCTCAAATTCGATGTGGTCTTCCCTGCCCTCAGTACAGTACTTACCTTGAGATTAAATTAGGAGAAATGACAAACTCAAGTATGAAACTACGTAATGTTTCTGCAAAGGATGTAATTTTCGCCAGTTTGTTAAAAGATGTTATTAGGAGTATGATTAATTCAACTTCATGAAGGTTTTAAAAAGCGTTAGAGTAACTGTATTTTCGACTTACTCATATGAGAAAATCACATTCTACAAGACCTTTTTTGAGGAGAATTGACTAACATTTCACATTATCCACATCTCTGGATGAGCACCGAGGAGCGTCAACCTTTAGACTTCTGGCTTGTCAGACGTGACTTTAATTAACATTTGTGCTTTGAATTAAAGCAAATGTCAACATAAGGCAAATCAATATTGTAATCTTGTCACTACTGTTAAAAGATGTTTTATGGGGAAGGACAAGCCATTGGTGACCTTTCAGTTTGTCTATGAGATGAGTGAATGTGGAGTACTTTTAATCCCAGTTCTCATTAAGCCATACAAGGATCTTCAAACTGCAAGCAACATTTTGTCAAAAGGATATGGAATGTTAAGGCATGTGAGAGCAAATATATTAAATGGAAGCTTTTATTTTTACTGCTATTTTATAGATGCCAATGTCGTTTACTGCATTGTGCAAAGAATTAGGGTGTATATTTTATGAGCAAGATGCAATTAAAAACTAATAGGTGATATCGGGAAAATAAAGTTGACTTATGTAAAGTAAGTTGGAATATGTTTTATTTTCTGCTCGACTTTGCGCTTCGAATTCGTCTTTTGTTGAAAAAAATACTTTGAGTCAGCGAAGTTAAAAGTTATAACCGTGGAAATGAGATATTTCAGCTATAGGACACTGTTTGGCTCAGCTTTGTTTAAGTTTTGATACTCTCATTGTCCAATCATTGCCGTTTTAAAATGAATGTAAATTGATTTGTATTTTTCAAATATTTTATATTATCATACATTTACTCTCTCCGTGGATCAAATTATAAAAATTTGATGAATATTATTAACAAGTATACTCTTTACGTGAAAGTGGCCAAACCAGTATTTTCAATACTCATATTAAGGATAACTCTTGACATCTCGACATCAATGTATACTCCTATTTGATCTCGTTTTGCCCTTTGTTGCTGTATTATCCTATTTTGCGTTTTAAGTTGGCGTAAATCTTGAATAATCTATTTTATAGCTTCAAAAATTATAACACTTCTTTATAAAAGTGCGAGATTATATGCGCCATCATTATCAGTTCATTTTATTGAATAAAGACGCAGTTGCAAAAACCTTCGTTTATGCCTATTAAATGCGTGTATAACTTTATGAAATAGAAATCACTAAAGAAAACATAAAGTTTATTTATAAAAGTACAATGCGGGATTAAATGTTCTATACATTTGTCCTATTTTCTAATCAGATAGGGTAAAGGTGTGATGAACTGCAAAATTCTTGCTGAGCTAATAAGCATCTGATAAAATAAATGTGCTACTTACATTGATAATATCTCAATTTATTTTGGAAATGCGGCTGATATATATGAAATAATGGACATCTTTCACTTCAAGCAGTCTAAAAGATTCCTGCTGCTTGTTGCCATATTTGACATTTTAGGAAATCTGCCGAAATGTTAAGAGTGCAAAATATTAACCAATGCATTTTTTTGTCTATAAAAACACAAATATAATTAGTCAAACAAAACATTTCATTTCCTTTGTGCTGTGAAAATAATTTTACTTCACCATAAAGGGTGATTGAGAGTGATTCCTCATTAAGATCTTTAAACACGTGAATGAATAAGATTGTGCTAGTTTATTGCCACGCCATGAAATTCGCAAAGCAATAATCCGGGTGAAAAGTTGAAGATTAGTAAATCGCAAAATAAAGTCTTAGGTCAATGTAAAGATCCTTAGGAAATGCCATACACTGCTTAAGGCAACAGATTATATAATATATTCACAAGTGATTTAAAAAAACTACAAATGAATACTTAACCGAGTTCAATTTTCTTATTATATATAAATAATTGAATTCACAAAGTAATTCAAGACTTTGTTTTTACTATCAAATGACAAAACATACTAGCAGTAAATATGTAAATTTATAGATGGAAGTGGTACCGCTGTCTAATCCCCAAAATCGGATCGATTTCGCTCTCCAAAAACGTGCTCCAGTTTGTGAATTACAGACCTGGGTAAATCTACATTCCTGAGAACTAACTAAAATAGTCTTTTCCCGAGTGAGAAGACCCAGAACTAGGTAGGACCACGTGTATATTTGACAACTGAAAATGAATTAGAGAAAACAGTAGGAAAGAGTATGAAAAGGAATTGCGAGGAAAAGGAACCGCGTCAGTATTGAACGAGGACTACTTAGATTGTAAGAAACAAGCAGAATGAAGAACAAGGAAATAAGACGGTTGGCAGATTCCGTGTAATTTGTTCGTTGACGTAAGAATGACAGTTTTGGCATAGCTATAAATGAGTGGATGCGAAATATGTAGAGAGAATCAGCAGACCTCTAAGTCAGAGTGGCATGTACTTCACAGTACTATTTAATAATGCTGATTGTTGTAACATCTGGACATATGCATGGTTGAGCATATGACTTGTTGCATACTAAAACTCAAGGCCGCCTTATTTCCATGTGACGTCAACAATTTCGTTTATAAACCTGGGAATTTTTCGTAATTTAAATAACAAATGTTTAGGTTTGCCCTGACGCAGGCAATCACTGCAGAAAAGCTAAATTAAACTGTCCCAAGAAGAAAATAACAAAGTCGAGGGACAATTATTCTCATCGCATTAAATAACCCAGTGATTTTTTCCTATAAGACGATTCCATTCTACAAAAAATAATATGTTGCGTGAATATCTAGAAAAAAAATGGAAAACGTCTTGAAAATAAGCAGAATTCGTTTCTTTTTATGACCCAAGTTTATCGACACGTTTTCAAATTCACACAATATACTTATCTGACTTACTGCTAACGTTTATCGAACTACTCAAGGAAACCAATATCTGAATATAATTCACAAAAAATATATAATTTGAAAATGACTTAAATATGCAATGAGCATTTAACTTTGATCGGTTAACGTTGATATTTTCAAAATTAAGTTATCTTACATCAACCGATGGCGGTAAATTTAAGTACTAGACCTTAAATGTGGGGCAATTTTGCTGGCAGCCGTTTTGCCATAACTCACGGTAAAAGCACTTTACTTGGCTTATAAATAGCACATCTTATTTGCCTATAAAATATAATGAAATTTCTAGAACTACAAAAAATATTATTAGCGAATATTCGACGAATTTGTCATCTAAACTAGAGACAGTAAACACGACGTTAGGATTTTTCACAATTGTTGTGATAATTTTGTTTTTCAAACTAACAAAACAGTTTATAAAACTAGAGTGGACCTTCGACCGTTTGTTAATAAAACTTAAACCAATTAATAAGAGATACAGTATCTTATCAATAATAGGTGAATGATATAAATATTGAAATAGTTGTGTAGATGTACAGATTATTTAGCTTTAGTATCTTAGTAATAAGAAGAAATGCTGATTCAAAGGCGCTTAATCAGTGTTGAAAGATTATTCTTTAAATGTCCATCAAAATAATTTTAGAACGCGCTAATTCAAACAGCTTTTATAAAAAATTTGTTTGCATGCATCACAATTTATTTGCCTATGCCATCCATCCTTTATTTTCACGCACCCTTTCCCCTAATACTCCATCTTTTTTCCCTATCTGAAATCTCCATCAATGTTCGGTAAAAATATACTTTGCTCTACGATCAACTCTGCGGTGAAAAATGGATAATTGTTTGTTGCACTTTACTGATCGTAGTCTAGCTCCTGCGATCAGCTAACCTTTACTAAGTCAGTGTCATAATGGTCTTTAAAAGGTCAGATCCAAACTTGCCAACAGACGGATAGAAAGCGTCATAGAATTAAATAGTCATTTTTTTACTTGTGAATAGCAAAATATTGTTTATTGACGATCTTACTTGCAAAGACGAATAATAAATGTTCTCCCTTAAAAATAGAACTTATAGTGTCTTCTGTCTTCCATTTTTTGGTAAGCATTATTCACAGTGGTTGGCTATTCTAACCCACAAGATAAAAATTAGTATTCGAACTCTGTTTTAAAAACATCTTCGCCAGATACTTCGATCTGCCCTTGGATATAATAGGACACCTATTTAGAGACCAACTAAGAGAATAAATCAATCGATCAACAAGCGTTGAATGCCGCGGAAATAATCTCACTCATGAACTCTAGGAGTCAACTAATAAAAGTTGAACATCTAGACACTATACAGTGACCATGTTCCATAACAGAATGTGAAAATATAATTGCTTTCGCAACCCAAATAAACCTGAGATCTTCATGCAGTGACCTTGTTGCTTTCACCGTACCTGATCTTACCTTATTGGATTCTTTTACAATTTTCTTTACTCATATGTTATCCGTGATTGAAACCTGCAAAAGGTTTTGCACTTACTTGATTTCTCGATAGTAACAATGATGATTTAAAGAAGGTAAAATATCTCACATCTAACAGTCCAGGTTTGAGACCTATCGTGGGGTCCATTTAATAAAATTATGATCGATCGAAATTATGGAATCATTCAAATTATATATATAATAGAATAGCTGTTTTTATAGGCCTCCGTTGCAGATTAAAACGATTTTTATGAAAAATTTTAACCTTATGATAGGTAACTATTAAAAGTCAAACCTATTTCTTATAAATAATGACCTATTCAATCTTGTTGAATGGCACCATTATTTATAAATCAAAATTTAACTTCCGGTAATCTTTGAATAGGACTTGATTCAAAAGATTTGTTTATTAAATTAAAATCGACCATTAACGTAAATAAGCGTCTTCAGCCACAACACGGATTTGGAATAATACAATGTCGCCATTAAAGATAAAAGTCTCTCTCTTCGGATCTGTTACTTTTATTTATATGAAAATTTATGAACGTTCGAGAATATATCTGCTAAGGTAATATATATTATAATTTGTAATTGCAAAAAAATTTCTGATAACATCATGACGGGGAGTTAAAATATGATTTTCAGGATTTCACAAAGTGAGTAAGTGAGTAATCAGCACTGGGTTGTCGCGCTTAAACCTTGAACAGTTTTCTACGTTTTACTTCAAGATATCAATAAATCATTCAATATATTAATTAAAAGCTTGTATTTTATACTGAATTATGTTTCAAAATGACTACTGAAAACTATTTTACTAAACAAACATTAATCTGTGAGCTCTTTTATGTTAAGATCATGTAAATTGCTTCTGATAATATAAAATCAAGCTACTTTTGCAGCCTTAGGTAGAATAAATGAAGATCGATCAATAAGCACTGGAGATTGGCGACAAGAATTTGATCAGAACAAAAGGAAATTCGAATTTTAGAATTTGAAATAGCGAACTGTCCATTAACTGATGTTCTACAACCTAAATCCAGAAATCAAATGAAATAAATCCTCTGATGGTCCCTTTACCCTATTTCTTATTGAAATCTATTTACTGAATTGTGGCAAAGAAAAAGTGCAAAAATTTCTGCATTGCTGTGAGGTTTAATATTAATATTGAAATAAATATCCCTTAAAACGCATTATATGTTTTGCAATTTAGGCAGCCATGAAATCAAAGTATAATCACAATAAATATAGTGAGAGACACTGAATTTTCAAATATTGAATTTTCTAAAGAAAATAATTAAATCTTTTTTCGATCAGAATTTTAATTCCTATGGCAGAAATTAATCAAATTCAAACAAACTATGGTTGGTTCCCACACATTCTACAAAATCTCTTATGATTTTTAAACTTATTTTTGCTAGGACTTTGTTGCACTTGGTAAAACTGTTGAAGACGATATCGTCATTCGTAGATGAACAATGCCCAATATATCTGAGCTTTAAAAGAAGAGTATTCTATCGCCATTATTATGGCTATCCTTCTTATTGATTAGGATCAACCTTACCGGATGTACACAGATGAGCATCGGTCTAGTCAGTTCTCTGGCTTGACACTCAAGCGGGTTGGTTCCTGCTCTACCAAGAATATTATATATATATATATATATATATATCCACTTTTGCGTAAAATACAATACAAAAAGATTTAATCCTCATTTCTTCAGAGATCGCCGAGGATGGTTCAGATTCTGAATAAAATCAAATAGGTACGTCAAACTACTTCAGAAACCATAATTTTAATCTGTTAGTGTAAAAAACAGGGATTACAGCAACAAAGCTTTAACGTGAAGATTTTTATCAGCCTTGCTGCCTATTTTTGGGGAAGTATTGGTCTGTTTTGTTAGTTGTATCTCTTTAAAGATTTATTGCTAAATATCGAGAAAATTTTAATGCAAAATCGAAATTTAAATAAGTAATAAAGAATCATATTTTAAATACAAATCTCAAAGCAGACTGTGGAAAATTTGAAAATTTCAAAAATAAAGTGATATTAAACAAAATCGTTCTATCAGCTCTAAGTAATATTAAAATGCGAATATTGTAGAATAATTCAAAGTGTTCCCAAAAGATTCTGAAAGCAAGTAGACAACTTAAGTGTTGTATTTTAAATTTCAATAGTAATGATATGATATCCAAGAATTAAATTAACCACAACAGAAATTGAATAGCGCAGAGAAAGAATTGACACTCTGGTACCGTCGCAATGTATGAATTAAACGGGAGTATATTAGTGCAACAGGTAGGGATATTAGCAAGGACTAAGTAGTGGATTTTGATGACCAATAACGTTTATGCGTCCTTAAATTGACCAATATTAAATTCGAAAGGTAACTTGACACATAATTAGATAAACATTAATATGAAGTGGAATATGTGTGACTATATATGGATAATGGATATCAGACAATGAGTTGAGAGATCACCATTTTGACATGGAAGCACACACACTGAAATGGGCAAGCTTGGGACTAAGTAATAAATCAGTAAATTAAATCAGTATATTAAGTATTCATTTACAAATGCAAATAAAGAAAAGACAAATCGATCGTTTGCAGTAACTTTTCACTTACCATTTGAACAGTGATTCGTACCAAAGCCTTCAGAATTATGAAGATAATTCTGATGCAGAGATTACTGATATTAAATCATAATAAAGGTTTGAAATTAAACAAGCAATAATTTCTTCTTAAGTTAGAAAAATAATGAGCTTTACTAAAATCAGAAATATCAGCGGAAATGATTTGACTAACTGCAAAACTTATGGGTATAAAATGAGAGTGTCACACTAGATAAATTACTTAGACATGGACGGTTTCAGAAGCCCAATTTTGTGTGTTTCCCGACAAATTGGTACAGTTTTTTTGAACTTCAAAATATTATTCCATATGAGTGAGAAACTTAATTTATGAAAATCAATGCCCATTTCACTAACTTTACAATCACTTACGAAACACTGATTCTTAAATATTTCAAACTTAGAAGATTATGGCAGCAGAAATTCAACGGAATCTAATGCTCTTTGGATTTCATAGCCAGGTCTTTGCGTTTCATTTTCCACTTATCTAACTAAATGTAAATCCCAACTCAAGCTTCAATTCTCTCCTCTAATATTTGCCGAGTCAGCTTCTACAGCCTGGTTCTCTAGTCAGTTCATTTCAATCTGTAGCTACTTCTGCTTGTGTCTGTCTCTGACGCTTTTTCTACCTTCTGAATTTGTAGCCCCCTTTACTTTCTCCGTGAAGCATTTCAATAAGGTAATATCTTAACTAAATTCTTGGCCTTTTTCTTACGCGTTTTAGCTCTGCTCATGCTGATCTCAGACATGACCTTCTAAAACTAGTACCTATATAGTCCTTTCCTCCCCCAAAGATTCTCCATCTTTTCCTATCTGAGTCTATTATCCGGTAAATGTGATAAAATTAATGTTTTTATAACTAAAAGATAGAGCGTTTAAACGTTTATTAAATCTCTCACGCTATACTGATGCGTCAGTATAAGTTAATTTAGTCAGTCACGGACAAAATTTTTTCTTTCTTTTGTCTGAAAAATATGAAATGCATATTTCTTAAAAAGTACTTTTAATGTTAGGCATAAAAATCACATTTCTGTTTTAATGATTCCATAAAAATGAAACTGTTTTAGAAGATGTTAATGCTCGATGAAGAATATGATTTACAAAATGAATTTATAATTTAGTATAGTATTTTGGTGCCAAGTAATTTTTAGGACATATCGGCGAATTAAGGGTTCATTTTTGTTAATTTTCTCCTTATAAGGCAAAATAATCCTCGTTTGTTAAGGTAATTTTGCCCATTCAAAAAATTATATTTTGAATACATTTTTACGGAAGCATTTTTCCTTAATCTTGATGGGAAAAAATCAAATAAAGTTTTTTAATCCGTTTTGCTTAAATCACGTTTGAAATAAGGTTAAAGTGTTCTAATAGATAATTCCAATAATATTTTAATATTTATAATTTAAAAAAATTGATAAGCGAAGCTCCATTTGAATCTGATTAAGTTGGCAACACCAATTCTAATACTGCTAAAATTAAAGTTTTAAAGCTCTTCATATAAAACAACAGTAAAATAAAAATCTCATTGGGATTTGTTGGATGGTTATATTTTCCAAAGGTATTATCTGAAACAAAGAAAGTAAAGTTGAATTTAAATAAATGCCATTTAAAATATACATACATACGTTTTTTTGTTTTTTTTCATTTGATAGTAAATACTAAAAAACAGACTTTATCTTGAATGCTCATCATAAAGCTTCGGATCTGATAAAAGAAAAGAATGATAATAAAGGAACTATTTGACAAATAGAACAGGTGGTTACATTTATCAATGTTTTGCTTTACCCAAAACAGTGTTTTTTGTTCAAATATTGTTGAGATGGAAGAATTAGTTCTTAATGCTATCAATATGATTGTTAATACGCGTCTAGCTTTTCAAATTCGTGTGTAAATTGTTGGCCTAAAAGATTCTAGGCTGAAAAAGAGAGCTGCTAAATATTCATTATATTTAAATGATGAGAAAATACTTTTAAATCCCTTAAATTCCAAACGTGCAAATGTCAGCTTTAATTTTTGCACTTAAAGGCACTAAAATGGGCATAAAATGATAATAAAATATGGTAAAATTGAAACCACTGTGGATTATTATGACCTATGAAGATAAGTTCGGTTTTAATTTATCACCTAACTTGGTTTGAGGTATCACAATTCAGAATCCTACACGGCTCTTAAGAGTGCAAGATTTGCATAACTTTATATATATTATTATTTTATGGGTACTTAATTACCTCATCTAAGTTTTTTTAAATAGTTCAGTGGCATTTTTTACATTAGAGGTCACGAAATCGATGCTCATTAATGTACATTCAATGATGCAGGTGAAAAAGCGTACAATGTAATTTTGATCAGCAAATAAGGTAGTAGAAATCAAATTTTTTAAAAGAAACCTTCTCTCCACCTGAGCAAAATATTTTTAGTACTTCTTAATAGGTTTTTGATAAATGTTAGAGTGTTTATGAATTTCCCCAGGCTACGAACTTCATCCCGATGTTAATCAATATGGGTTCATAAAGAAGATCAATTGTGCATTGAATAAATCAAAAAAATTAATAATAGAAACTTTTTTCCTAGTTTTAAGTTGGGCATAACCATGACTGAGGTGTTGATTTGGAGAAACAAGCAATTGCTGGTAGATCTGACAATGTGATCTAGTATGTTACCATAAAAAATCATACAGAATGTAACTTTTCTCATATCAAGGGTAAGATGATATTTGATTTTGCCTCTGCCGTTCTTACCGAACCTGTTAACGATCAGCTACAATTCTGTTTAACTTACATTTCTTAAAATAACATAGCAATATATATCTTTTTATTTTATTAATATCTGAATCAAGACTAAAGCTCAATACTGGCAGTAAAAATGTAAAAATTCAAATACTTTCTTTTCTTTTTCGAAAATCGTTTTTTTCCGAATCAAGGGAAATATCACAGTTTCATGTCACTTTGAAGAAGCGTCCAATAGCGATATATTTCAGTGCATACATGTTAAAATCAAACCCTATTATGTTTATTTATCAAGGAAGAAGATGATGAGAAGCTATAGTAACGTGTTTCATGATTTCTGTCAAATAAGAAAGTCATTAAATCGTTAAGTTTAAGAAAGTCGCAAAATTCCGTTGTCTTGTTGCTGTGCTTTTTTAATGAATGATGCCTAAATAATTTCCCATTCCACTACCCTGGGTACACATATAAATTGACAAAAGGCAGCTCAGGGAAAAGAGAAGGAATGTCAAAATCAACATCTTTAAGTGTAATTCAGCAATTTAATGAGGATTAAGGCAAAGTGGAAATCACGCCAAAAGAAACCCAAGATGATGAAATAAAATTACAGAAATATAACTATTCTTATTAGACCTTACCTAAGTAAATTTTAACGCTGTTCTCGCATATAGTGAATATTTTAATAAAATGACATTTGTTTGGTTCATTATTTTCCCCTCATTGAATGAAAATGATTTTAAACCTATTTACTAAGTTCATTTATTTTAGTTGCGCAATATCGTGTAAGATCATTCTACATTCCCGGTCCTTAGAAGGAAATAATGAACCGAAGTAACAAGATTGATCACCGTATCTAAACAACTGGCCAATATGCACTGAGAATTATGAACAATATTTGGATTCAGAGGATTAGTCATGAAATTTGACTTTTGGACTCCTTACAAATGTAAATATCATATATCCCAAATCCAAATATCAAATTAAGTAAGTCTCTTCGATTCTTTGAATTTACTAACGGTTAATTAATTTCAGCTGCTTTCCACTGACCATCTGTGTTAATAGCTTTCAAATAATGGAGTTGATAGGACACAGCTAAACCTGCCTCAGTGCAGAAGTGTTTTGTTTTTTCCGAAATTATCAATTCCCGCAGGTCTTTTCAAAGTCAACCTTATTAACATGTGGACGTATGCTGCTCGTGGTAGCTAGACTGCTATTCAGGGCAAAATTTTATCACTTCGGCGGTGTTTTGATCTATAAATATCAGCAATACGAAGACATATTTTATTCATATGTAGTCATTGGCCAGTTGAATAAGCCCTCACGGAGTAATTTCACTTCTGTTATACTCAAACACCTCTCCAGGTCTGAGTCATCTGTGTCCTAGAGATATCTAGATCATACTTGCAGAAACTAGCATTTAAATCTCAACGATGAAAAAATTTTATTTTATTGAAGGTGTCTTATGATCTTCTTCATTCTGGTATATACTTTCTTTTAATTCGCCGTAGAATTTAACTGTCATAGGCTTCGGTAATTTAAATGTGATAGATCCTTTATAAGTGCTTTGGTTTATTTGTAATGTTCTGAATGGCTTATTTTCATACTTTATCCAACGTGGGAAAATAGTGATAAATCTCTAACCGGCAAATCTCCTCAATCTTGTTTCATGTCTTTAGATTATACTAGGTTAATTGCGTTAACGCTGTTATATAAACACCCATCTCAAAACCGACTGACCCAATCATTATCATTTTCAGTCTTCAAAATTGTCTCACATTCAGAAACCGAGTTCATTCTCTGTCATTTGGGATAGATTTTTATTCTGGAAATTTTAAAAATTTTCTAAATTGTCTGATCGAATTGAAATATTTTAAAAATAGTGCCCCTAATCGAGATGTACAGAAATATTTTTCAAAACCCAAACGGTAATCAATATTTTAAACTTACAAGCTGTGTATCTAGACCTTGACATGGTACGCCACCACCTTGTGGAATTGGCTTGTTACATAGTCGAATTCTTCTTCGATGTCCTCGTCCACAAGTTGCATCACAAACCGAAAATTCACCCCACTCACCCCATCCACCGGCAATACGAGGACAGATACGCTGCAATGGGCAATCCCTTCTTTCCATACCCTCTTCGGCACGTGATATGTCTGCACAAGTGTCCTTCAAATCCTCCGCCCTTGTAGTTGAACTGTAGGCACCGTTGCAAGATCGATAACGCTGGCGTTCTGACACTCCGCAGGTTGCTGTGCAAGCAGACCAAGCTGTCCACGATCCCCAGTATGGTCTACATTCATCTTTATTCAGTGCTTTTACACAATCCTTTGTTTGCTAGATATAAACAGTATGGTGGAATTAATGTTAGTTAGAGGAAGAAAGTCATGTTGAATGAAAACAATTAATCTGCTACTATCACCAGAGGATGATATTGATCTTAAATCATCTTGTAAAATAAGGTTCATCTTTACTGTTAAAACGCTAGTTCTAGTCTAGTTATGCCGCAATAGTCTAGATGCTAAGTAGATACATTTGATTCAGATCCGGGAAGAGATATGACAAAAGTACGGCAACTCCAAAACACCTTGGCTCTATAACGACGAGTCGTCTTCGTATTATTGGCACGGAAGGTAAAAACATAGTCAAACCGATGGTAGTTTTCGTCAGAAATAACTGTCAGGCTGTCAGAAGTGGTTTGTACCAACATAGTGATAGGGATGATGACTACTGAGTGATAACCAGCGGTAATCGCTCAGTCTGTGACAAAGTAACCACTCTGCAAATTGGACGGAATAGTTTGCGCAAATACAAGCAGATACTTATCTGAATGATAAATACTAAATTGGGGCTACAACTTAATTAATAAAATTGGATAGTCTGCAACACATCGTGGTAACTTTGTTCCCTACCAGCGTTAAACTAGTATCTTGATTCATTTATCGATTTTATCAGTTTTCTACCTCTCTCACTTTATTCCGCGTATGACACATCACTCAGTTCACTGACTTTTCCTGTTGTATGACCCTTATGTTTTTAGCAATATTTTTTCACATTTTTTTCTTTTTTTGCTTACAGATTACAAGAGTGTTGTCCCCATTCCTTTTTGATTGAAATATAAAAATTCTACCATCAATTCTATCACATTTATATCTTGTGCACAGCTGGGAAGAACAGTAAATCAACCAGTTTCGGATCTCTTTCCTCTCTCACTATATCCTAATCCATTGTTTATGATTAATTAGCGATTAATTAGTTATTATTTTAATGATTTTCAACCATGAGTACAATTGAAATTAGAAGCATTTGTGAACTATTGAACAGTCAACGGAAGGAAAAAACAGCCATTTTAAAATAGGCAATGACTTTTGTTTAAGAATAATAAATAAAAATCAAATCATATATATGCAAAACACTCACATTCTGCCAATTTTCTATTGATTTGTTTTCATTAAAATTTATTAAGAAGGTTGTTAGTTCAGCTAAGTTTATCTACTTCATTTTAACTTTATTTCTAGGTCCCCTTCATAACCACAAGTGGTCAAAACCCAATGTAAGAACATCATCAACTTAAACTATGGTTCCTTTGCTAACAAAATACTTTATATATAAAGAATCTGATCTGTGGGAAATGGTTAACGGTCCTATTAGACAACGATGACCACAGTAAAGTCGAAATTTCATTTCTAAGTGAGAATGTGGAAAACCGAAAATCGGTAATCCGCAACGTGAAGAATAATGTGGACATAATTTAAGCGGATCAGAAACAATTTAATCGCATTTAAACAACTACTTAACTATAACAATCAAAACATAATAACATTTTAACAAGATCTAATGGGCACTTTGCTCTTTTAACAAACAAGTTCCTTTTTGTCCAATCAGACTTTTTTCACAAAATGCTTCAACTTAATTAATGTTATTTGCTTAACTTACAACATAAACAACAATTTAACTTTATGAGCATTGTTTTGAAAATAAATATCAATTGCGCGATTTGTCTGCGGAAAATATTATATTGTTTGATAGAAAATAGAACACGCGAACATTCAATTTTATTTACATATTTTAATTTGCACGATAGACAAAGTAAGTGTTGGGGATATTTAAAAAACTTATGACATTAAATACGAGAATTTAAACAAATCAATAACCATTTAATAAAAAGCGTTTATGAAAATCACAAGCACCTCAGGTGATGTATCAAATTGGAAATGACGATACTTCAGTGCTATAGAAGCAAAATAGGCAAAATTAGATGCAGTAAAGTTATATGTAATAATTATATGACTATAATTCAATCTGACCCTACATGATTGGTAAGAAAAATGATAGAGTAATATAGTCCTTTTGGCAACTTATGGATTCAACATAGTCCATTTTTGATTGACAGTTTAGGCTTAAGCAACTGTTGTCAGGTAGATGACAACATTTTATTCCCCCAGTTTTGACTAACTGCCGAAAGTATAATGTACCCGAGAACATCTTTTCAATAATAAGACGGTGCTTAATTTCAGGATAGGTACAGTCCATTCATGTAGGAAGCGTGGTCCAAATGAGTCTATTAGGGGATATTTCATAGTTAGGAAAGTCACCGTGAAAAATAGACCAAAAGAACATAAAGAATCCTAGGGGTGAGAGGATGCGACCATTTTGCCACAATTGCAACTAGTCCCTCTCTCATAAAGGATTATGAATATGAACATATAGCTGCTTTCTAGCTTTCCATTGGTCCACGATCTATGTCTTTACGCTTGAGTACTGATCTGCATTCCACACCTTCAATTCTTCAGTAGCAAAGTACTTGGTGGCTTACACTCACAATGACTTGAGGCCTCTTTGTTAGCGGTAAACATTAGGCATTATTACTGCCTATGGCAACGCAAAGATACCATCATCCATGTTTTATTCTTCGGATAGTATTGACACGATGATTCACTTAGCAATGAAACATGGGAGAGGGACAAATAAAAACAATAGGCCAAAAATCTTGCATTATTTCAGTACTAAAAACATTGTTTTCCACCCACTCCTAAGGAGTATGATACACTTTGTAATATCCAAATATCTTGAAGCTAAATTTTTATGACCTCCGTATATGGGTCAGTTCATGTGTGTTATTCGGAACTTTTCAGCCATTTGATTTAAATGAATAGTTGATTATGGCACTTTGCTTAACTTGCATTTTTCTACAACTTATAGCACGTAGACTAGGGAGGAAATTTTAACCATAAAAACTCAATGGTCTTGACCCGGTGTGACCTCTTATACTAATAAACACCTGACATTTGACCGATCAATTTTTGATTAATAAGATATCAATTTAAACACACAATAACAAGAAAAATAATTATGAAAGAGAACATTTTAATGTATTTTATTAATTTAGTAAACTATGACAGTAGTGGCATAAACCCTTGATATATTTTCAATGTATACATTTGCGTGTTCGATGGAGTTTCAATAAATGCAAGAGCATCTAATATTGTATCGATTAGTGCTGTTCAAAGACCATTTCATAATTTCCGTCTATTGCAGGCAGTAATTTCTCAGACAGGAAATGAGGGGGAAGGGAGATGTTCAGTTATCCCAAAACAATTTATAGGAAGATTAGTCCTCTTAATATGGTTGTCTTTTAAAGGTTAAGCTGCACCCAATTTGTTGACAAATTGCATTCCAACTAGCTATCAAGATGTCACGAACGGCGTGCATCTCCATGTTGACAATAGTGGTGGGCAATTCAGAGACTACCTATCGAGACAAAACATAGACTGTGTGGACTTGAGCTATGTTTGTCGGGGTCCTGCCACCATTCTGTTGGTTTTTCACTATCTGCGTCGTGAATACCTGAAAAATAAACTTCATGTTATCCTGAACACCATTTTAATTTGCAAATACATCCTTTACTTATCTTTTAAGTAAATTCAATTCCGTGCTATTCATTATTCAATTCACAATTGTGACTTTTCGATCTCAATAAATATTGTAGTACTTAATTGAAATTCTTGCATTAGACATGCATCAATGATAATTACTCCTAGACATCTAGCACTAAATACAAATCCATTAAGCCCAAATGGACAGCTTCCGTTACCATAAAATAAGATTAGACGAAGTTATTTGTAAGCCAATTAATTAATAATTTTGACTATTAAATAGCTTTTCTGTTTAAACAAGTGTATTTAATTTGTGTTCAAATTTATCTTATCGAAATATAAATAAAGGAATTAATCCATTCCCAAATTTATCTAACTCTAAGATCTCAAATAAGGAGGAACTCAGGGATGGTGTAAGAATATCCGTTTTATTAGAGAAACAGGAGAAAGTAATAGATAGGACCAGGTTGTTATAATTTTGAGTAGAGTTAAGTGAAGCTAAGATCGAAATGCATTTGTCAGATAACGTGGAAAATGGATAAAAGCTTTCAGGCTTAGAAATTACTCATAAAATGAACTAAGTATAGGGGTGATAGAAAACAGAGTTAAATCGAATCTGAAAATTGTGTTCATTCAAGTTGAACTAATAGTGATGCAAAAAACTGTCATTTGAGAATCTGCCAGGATTCTGATTGCATGACTTGTTCTAGAGTTTCTGAGCAAGATCTTGGTTACGATGGTAAGAGCTTATTAATGAGTTGATTTAAGTGAAGTTTTGGTTATGCCATCTCAAGAAGTGTGTCTTCCTTTATAATCGGGTAATGGTTTCTACTTCACAGAACCATGACAGTCCACTGAAGGTAAAATTTCATTGCTTATAAAGCTCTAATAACTTAAAATGTTTAGCTGTCTCATTTCTATTATGTTAAAACTGCAAAATATTAAGATTAATTACTTCCTCAACCATTCGAAGAAAAGAGAAAATGAAGCGGTAAGACCGAGTTCTCTTCATTGAAAAATACTCATCAACAAGTAATTAACACCACAGACAAGTATTTTCTCCAATTCAGAAAACGATTACTAAAATTAGAATATTGAAACTTGACCTGCCCATTTAGTAGATATTGTACTAATCAAGTCCAAAAATCAAATGAGATAGGACTCTTCCATATCTTGGCTTCGCTCTCTGTATCCTCTTGATCTCTCCCTTTATCACTTTTTAGAGTCTCTGTTATTCGCGGTCAGTTACTTCTCACCATTAAAAATTGTAAATTTTTTTATATGGCATGGGTAATAATAATAAAATTAACAAATAAAAATAAATTGCT
Organism: Hymenolepis diminuta; assembly: GCA_900708905.1. Lineage (NCBI taxonomy): Eukaryota > Metazoa > Platyhelminthes > Cestoda > Cyclophyllidea > Hymenolepididae > Hymenolepis > Hymenolepis diminuta. Next base: position 3,959,102 of record CAADRB010000001.1, on the reverse strand, counting down.
TTAAGTAAAATTTTAAGTTAAACATGCATTTTTACATTTTTTATTAATTATTCACAGTATACCCCTCAAATACGGATAATAATTTACCATTTAAAATGGCATTTTATCTCATTCGAATGACAAAATAAACTTGTTTAATTTGTAGTCACTGCAAACCTAAGACCAACCTAGCTAACCATTCAGCGACCTTGAATATAGATTAGAATAAATCAAATAAAAACAAAAACTAGAAACCGTGAAACCGTATGCGAAAATAAAACAAGCAAATAATAAACTCTACTCAGTGTAGTATTCATTCAATGTCCTTCAGATCTGCAGATATCTCAAAGACATACCAGAAAATAGTTACCATTCAATTACAAAATAAACCGAAATCCTCTTATCTATTCTCCTCAAATAAGTAGTGCAATATATTATTGTAATATTGAATAAGTGTTTTAAAACCCGAAATGACTAAATCCTCATGATGGGGTCCATACGTTATCAGTTCCAAATTGCTTAAATTCAGATAACTGGAGAATGACAGAATAACTCTATTGAGTTAAATCAAGAAAGAGACTACGTTTGCTGATCACAAAAGCATTTATAATTAGCTCATAGGTTCAATAACTGAGTGGAATAAAATGCAGACAATGAATAGGTGCTTGCCGATTAAAGAAATCACTGTCAGTTAGTGAGATCAGATATCTTTTGCACTATTTTGATCCTTTAGTTCTTAATTAAAACTATAATTTTGGAATTAAATAGTGAATAATAGTACAATTTCTACGTGCACTGTAAAAGTCAAAACTTCCTCTAGGTCTTTTTGTCAATTTATAAAATCAGATAAGTATGGTTAAATGTCTGTTTTTACCCGGACAGATGGTCGGCCACACACGCTGTTAAAATATCAAAGGTGAACTTCGGCAAATCGTAAACAGTTAAAACATGAACTTTGACTCACATGTTTTTTCGATTTGGGAGATACCACGTTAATAAAAGTCAGAAAATTTACAGTGATTTTTTACATAATGGGAGCAATTTTTTTCCGTAGTGGCTTTAAGTACTGTCGGTACGAAATACGTACAAACCTAGTACATATAACTTATAAATCTCGTTTAAATTAGAAATCTATAATATAAAAGTTGATAAATAAGTATTTTTCAGTATTAAAATGAAAAATTCCCAAAAATCTTGGAACTGACACATTAGACAAGGAGTTCCATTTGAAACTTAAACCGGCTGTTAATCCATTATGCAAGCTCTGACCTTAAGTTTAACGTGAGAGTACTTGAAGGTCTTTGCATCAATCAAGACATTTTCTTCTTTGATCATCTTGCCACTCGAACGACTGGTTAACAAACTTTATAATTTACTGATAGAAATGCGTGCTCTTAAACATTTAAACAACCGAAATTCACCATAAATAAATACTTTAAATCAATTAAAGACAAAAAGTTAAAGAAAAATAGTAGGTAAAACAGTTACAGTACTATCCCTTAAATTTATTAACACTTTAATTAATTAATTATAAGGTGTCAAAATTATCGATTTGAGGATAGCAGAAATTTTGCAATTCACATAGTAATAGTCAAATTCACAGCAAAAATTCTATGCAATTAAATTTATAATAAAAATCCTTTATTGCCGAAATATTTTAATTATTGTTTTAACGGTAATGGAAACATTTATTTGGAAAAGAGTAAAAAACTGTTACAATAATTGCAAATAAAAGCGAAATTAGGACACGTCATGATAAATATATTTTTTACTTCTTAACATTTACCGTCGACAATTAACGCCATTTATTCTTTTTCTTGCGTGTTTAAATGAGCTAAAGCATTTTCGTTTTTATTTGAATTTAAAATCTGCATGAGATAGAAACCAATTAGTCGACTAGAGGAAGAGCAAAGGGCTGAACTTTCAAAAAAGCTGATTCTGGAATAATTGTTAAGAATTTTGCATTAAATTTGAACGAATCTTATTGCCGAGAATGCAGAATTGTTGTCATGTTAAGTGCCTAAGTTGCAATCTTAGTTTTCACTAGAAATCGCTTGATTAGAATGAATTCCTATGCTGGGATGGAAGAAAGACTATTTAATGAAATATCGCATCTTTCTAGGCAACCGCATATTGATAAAATTGATGAGTGATTTAGAGATCATCGGTGAGAGAGAAATATTTCTTAAGAGACAAAGTGTTCCATCAAAACATTGCAGCCTTCTACAGAGTAAGAAATTGTTATTCGTTTAACCTTACCTACACTTTGTGTTAAAATTATGTTTAATTACGGGATACAAATCGGATAAAGTTCACCAATACTAGTATTGGTAACCAACATTTAACAAATCTTTTGCACTTTAGTAAATTTTCGCTTTAATTTTGCCATTAATGTGGTATAGTATTTCAGTGTAGCCCTTAATACTACATATGTAATTTAAACAAAACTGCTTTTTCCGTAAGAAATTTATCAAGATTTCAATGATATAATATTTACTCTACTTTCATAAAATATTCTAATTCCTCCGAGCTAATTCTTTTAATAATTTCATAACAAATAGTATAAATAAAACAATTCGAATCAGAAATGCTTAATGTACGAAACTAAAAACATTATATACTGAGTGCTCTTGAAAGTTAAGTATAAACCGTAAAACTGGAGTTCTGAAGTAAAGCGTGCATCAAACAGCCATTTGACAGGGTTGTAAAAACCAAAGAAATTCTGAAAGGGGATTATTTTGGCATGAGTGGAAAGTAGGACGAATCAAATGCTCATTAAACAAATATTTTCACAAAATGGGAAAGGTTTATTAGGGGTATTATTTGAGTTTAGCTTGAGTGCTCTCTGCTATGTTTAAATGTCTTTACTAGTCGCATTTGCCAACGCATTGTTGTAAGAAGGTACAAATAGAGCAAAGTGGTGTGCTTGATTATCAATTAAATCGACTTGTCGGAAGACTCTATAAATCGTTCACTTGAACTCATTCCGGTATATAGGGATCGAATTATGAAGTTTGAGCTTAGGAACAATTGAATATAGAAAAATGAATCACATCCACTATGAGAAGGTTTGCAACAACTTTCCTTGAAAATTTAAACAAAAATTCTTTTGATATTCTAACTTCATATTACGCTCCTATCCCCCACTGTTCAATTCCCTCTGCAACATTTTTCCCTTTCGTTTGTTTAGAAGCTGTCACATACTTAAAATTCATAGAACGTTCAGTATCGAAGAAGATAATACTAAAAGAAGTGGCATAAAAGTATATTTGAATGGGTGAAATTATGAAAACTTTATAAATTTCGGTAATGCAAGGAATTAAAAATTTATAAGAAAATACTTTCTAATTAGACTCTATTCCTCTGAAAAATGATTTTCATATTTGTGATACGCATTTTTAAATATTAATTTTATTCTATTTTAGAAGCGAAATTCCAAATAAATTAAAAAGTATAATATCATAAAACACATTTTCCTTCAATCTTTCATCCTACATTTTGGTAGCATATTATAATTTGACTCATTGTTTTACGTATGATCACAATGAAACAGGAATAGAAATCAGCTGTTTGATATGCAAAGATGCATAAAAGGGTCCTATTTTAAACAAATTTTATCTAAAATTGAACACATGGTTTATTATATTAGCAGAAAATAATAACATAATGGGTCTTTTGAATATATTACTTTTTAAAGTTAAATATAAAGAGGGTTTTACTTAGTAAGTCGCAAAAACGCCTTGAAATTAAGTGAAAATGACTCAAGTTCATCTCTTAAAATTCCAAATAATAGTTAAGTTATACAGTGGATGTAAAAATCAACATTAAAATGGGAACTCAAAATTTTACCTTGAAACCCTCAAGAAAAGTACACTGACTGCCTTCTACGCAATCACCTTCTGGACATTTGTACCGAGTAGCTAAATCTGCTGAACACTTGTCAAAACTTCCTGGACATCTCCAGGGTCCCCAAGAAGATTGTCTTTTGCAGTAATCTACTAATTCATCGGCGTTGATTTGCAGCTGAAGATAACAAATTACAGTAAGCGCTACACCGACTATTAACCGGCGCATGAGTAATCAGCCAAATAATCATGCTGCATATTAGCCAATTAGGATCAAATGATCGATAACATATTAAGTTCATTAGTCTGGGCAAGTTGGGTTAATGGGAAGAAATAATTGTTATAAATGGTAATTAATACTTTGAGGGAGCTAATATGAAGTAAGTGTAAACAGACCAAAATTGAGCACATAAATCCTTCAAAAATGACTCGTAAATTTTGTGTGCTATGAAAATGCTTGATTGAAATTATTTTTTTATTATGATTTTATAAGAAGTTTTCTTATTAACTGCCTAAAAATACTGTTGCTTATTCAACTCACTAACTGTTCTTTTTAAAAATTTAAAGTATAAATGAAATTTATTGGTTTTGAGGAAGTTTGATATTCTCAATGAATGTATAGACAAATTTTAACAATAAAATCTCTTAATTAACTTGCTGCTTTCCATCTTAATAAAAAGGGTAAATACTGAATACTTAAAACTGATGTACCTGCAAGATAGACTTTAAAATGATATCGATCATAGGTAAAGTTACCTATATTATATGACTGGGTTAAATTTAGAAGAGTTCCATAAAAATCTAATTATCTTAGAGTCTAAAATCAGAGGAATGAGAGTTAGAGATGGATCATTTGCAATGTGGATGATAGAAAGGGTAGGAAATAGAGTGTTGAAGTTAAGGTAACAACTAACTGCTGGCAGCTAACAGCAGTTCCAAAAAGCTTAGCACAAAGAACTGCATAGGCCAACGTGTATTGAATAGACCACGAAGGGAGTTCGAGCAAATAAGAGAGATAAGGGAGGAATGAGATAAGAGAGAAAAACAGAGGGAAGCATAGACGCCTGTTAATGACAAGTATGTGTGCGTCTGTGGATGGAAATATAAAGATAATTCATGAGTCACTTGGACAAGGACGCAGGTGAGGACATGAGTGCAGATATATCTTTAATGAAGTGGGACGGTTATGGAAAGAAAGAGTAGATAAACGTGGTTAGACATGACATAATGATGTTACTGCGATTTTGTGGACGAAAAGCCGAAGTAAGCCGAGGAGAATGAAAATAAAGAGTAAGTCTGGAAATATACAGAGTCATCCTTCAAGAGAAAAACGGTCAAATATTATCCAGCAGTAAGGAACTGTTGAAGTTATAATCCCTTACATTGATAATTTTACAGATGAATTCCTTTGGGCAAAATTTCTATTTAAAAAATTAAACAAATTATTTATTTATTTGTTCGAATATACTAAATTCAGGGGCGTTGCTTGACATAATTTGAATAAAACCTAATATCTGTTCAATTCCGTGTTATTAGGATTCTGGAATTTGTCGGCTATTTAGGGAAGCTAAAAAGATTTACATAGCCTTTTTTTAGCTCATAGCGATTAGAATTTATGAAAAACTCCTAAGAACATTTTTAATAGCTATCTGAAGCTGGGTCATAAATTTTCAGCAGATTTATAAATTGAATAGCTACCGCTGCGGGTTACTATAATCACATGGTTTTATGAAAATAATACAAAGATAAAAATGATGACTTAAAGAACGCCAAGGCTTAAAAAGTCTCCATCTCTCTGATTACATACGAAATTAGTAATAACTTTTTTATTTCCATGGGATTTGCGCAAAAATTGACTCTATTTAACTAAATAGGATTTGTAATACGTACACGGTAGTGAAATCATTCTCCACTGGACAAGGTGGGGATGAAATAAACAACTGGTAATTTAAAGTGCTGACCAGATGACCGAAGATCAGTTAAGCGTAAAACTCCTGACTGAATCTCTCGAATTTACTCATTTGAAGAACAAAAGTGGGCCACATGGAAAAAAATTTAAGAGAAAGTGATTTGAAAAGCACTGTATTCCCACTACTGATGTTATTTTGCAATACAGACTTAAGATCTTAAATGAACATCGGTTCTGTCCTCCTGGACAGAACGTTTACATAAATTACTATAATTTCTCTATTAGCAACTAGAATCCAAAGAAAGCATCATAAATATGTAAAAACCGGCGATATGAAGAGGCTAGGTGATAGAATGTTAAATCTGTATCTGCCAGGTCAGATGTCACGGGGTTGATATCTAGTTAATAAGGAGAGCAATAGCATTCAAATTTCCTTCGGATATCTCCGAAAAGTCAAATTGATTAATTATAAATTTTTTTTTTGACAACTGACAAGAGAATAACCCATTATGTGAAGTTTTCTAAACTGCCCGAGATCCAATTACGAATTCATGACCTTGATATTTCCCCGATGGTTCACGAATATCCGGGCTTTATTCACGGCGTTTGATAATGTATCAATTCATCAACATTTTTACAATCGAGTAACTGTTTTTAAGCCCCTTGATGTCCCGTAACCTTGGCCCATTTTTAAGCGATGTCTATTTTCAAGGTCAAAATATTGAGTTACTATCAATTAATTTGAAACTGAAATTGAAATTGGAAATTGCAAGCATTTTTTTTCGAAAACTTGCTTAGATAAGCATGCAATAATTTTTATAATCCATAGCTAAGAGCACGCACATTGCATGAAAATTACTCAGACCGATCGACAGTAAGTCCATTAAATGTTACACAGGAGTGTAAGGTGGATGTTGAGAAAAGTATCAGTGTCAGGTGCCTTACTTTATTTGATTGCTGGAACCAGGTTGTACAGTACCAAGATAAATGGTTGTTCATACTTAATATTTGAATTTAATGAATCGCCATCTGGACTGTTGGGCGAATTCTTGTCCTGCCACTTGGTATCGGCGATTGGTCTTACCACTTTATTCGATTCATAAACATATAATAAACTAGCATTCAGTAACCTATCAAATTTAAAATCTAGTATTGTCAGACATTTTCTTCTTACCTCAATATAGTCAGTATTTTTTAACGGGCTATACATTATTCAATAGATTTATATGTCGGCATTCTGAAAACTAGATGGGATTATTATTCACAACACAATCAAAACAGGGAAGTAAATTTTAAATAATGCATGCCGATAGATAATAAAATATAATTATAACTTTTTTCGAAGGCAAATAGACCACAACATGAAGCAGTGAAATTGACTGTTTTACGCATATTTTCACTTACTGTGCATGAATCACGCTCCTAATAAAGACATCTTTCGTCTACGAATTACAATTTACGGGCCTCATAAATCCTCAAGATGAATTAATCAGTTAATTCTCTTTTCCTTTTTTAGCTCAGTGTTAATACTCCTAGTAGGAAAAAGTTGAAGGCGGGGAAAATGGCAACAATTTGCCATCAAAGTGCAAAATACACTTTTCAGTGTCTTTTTCTAAACAAATCATTAAATTACCTTACTAAAGAATGGCAGTTAGAAATTGTCTTATATGACTAGTTTGACATTCAATTCTCTATTTTTTATAAAAACAATATAAAATGTTCCTTCTTAATCGGTGAATTATGTTTAACTGTATTTATATCAAAGGATTGCCAACGGATTATCAGAATGAATCAAACTCTCTCTTATCCACTAGTACAATTTTACTAATCCACCTATAAGAATCTAACAACTTTCACGTTAAATATGACGCAAACAAAGCAAAGAAGACAACGTGGATATGAAAGGATAAGCAGGATATTCGTCTTGTTCAGTTTAAATGTGATCTGGTAAAAGGATATAACACATATAGAGGAGGACTGAGGGACATAAAATGAGAAATGCAGATTGAAAAATCGTGCGAAATTAAAAAGAAATTTAAGATAATGATGAACAACGAATTAAATTAATGAGACAGCTATAAATATGGCTAAACAATTTTATTTAGAGAACCTCATCCCCTAAATTCCTAATACTTCGCTTTGCATCTGGATTTGAAAACGTAAATGGACATCTAGTAAACTGATATACATTATTTATGAATAAACAGAACCACAAACCACTTAAAACTTTCATAATGTCTGTTTAAGTAAATCAAAACTTTGCTAATCTTTTGTTCCAGGCGGAATTAAAAGTTTAATGAATAGAATAGAACGGTGTAGGGTTAAAACAAATGGGGAAAATTTTAATGTAAGGGTTTTAATTAAATTTTAGTCAAGGTGTCAGTAAATAATAACAATAAAAGTGACTCTGCTATATAGTAGTATTGCTGGGAAATCCAGTTTTTGTTGCATGTGTTTGAAAGAGAGAAGGAAGCTTAGGTATTACAAGTTTAGGGTATTTGTATTAGCTCAATAATTATGAGTACTTTTGTTATTAGAATTTGTATTAGTTGAACTAAACAATGCCAAATTGGTAAAATTTACTTATTCTATCAAGACAAAATATTAGAATGATCTGAGAGACTTCACTACTCATTTACTACTAGTAAAAATTGGTTGATGATCTACGAGATATAGTTTGTCCATCCAGGGACAAATAAATTACTTTGCAGTTATGAGTCATACCAGTGAAATATCCAGTAAGGCCAATTACAGATTATTTTCGTCACCAGTGACTATTTTATTTTTTACTCCGACTTTACGTTTGAGAAGGAAAAAGAGATTAAAATGGAAGATTAAATGTCAAAAGAAGGTAGTCCCATCACTTTACTCTCTTTTAAATAAAGACTATTTTCTTATAGAATGCTCAAATGGCTTTTAAGGTCAGATAATAATTGGAAAACAAGTGTCAGTCACCGTGGAGGTACTTTCAATCAGAATATTGAAATCTTTTGTGCGCTACCTGAGTCTGTCGAACTTTTTCATTAACTTGCATCAGTCAAATTTAGTATAGAGTAGCTACATACCGATAGAATTTAAAAATTTTTATTTTATCGCGTCTTAACATCTGCATTATAGCAGACAGGTTATAATCTTAACTAGTAAGTAGTATAATGGGTGATAAAGCCGAAGAAAGTTAGATTGAAAGGAAAAAATAATAATATACTGTAAAATTTATTAGATTATCAGAGGTAGTAAATCCTACAAAATATTGTTGGATCCCACTAAAATTGTGGTAAATAACTGAATGAATATTTCATTTTTAAGAAGTTCAGCCAAAATTAAGAATCAAGAAATCCTCTAAAATAATCCGAGCCCTTAATGAAGGGACGTAGGATTTAAAATTAATGCTAGCAGCTTATAATTTCTCTCGCAATCGGCTTGTGAGCTAATGATAATTTATAGGCTCTGGGGAATTTGTGTTGCAAATATTCGGCTGCACTTAACACTAAGCAATCCCGTAACATAAAACTAACAGAGTAAATTACTCGGGGAACTTAGTGCAAGGCCATGTTAAGTTATGTTTTATAGCAAACTAAAACTGCTGTATTTTAACACTAAAACTACTTAGTTTGTTAAAACTAACACAACTTGGCGATAAACAATTCCAACTAAGCACCTGCAATATGTGAAGTTTTGTAATTTAAGGGTAAGTTTTACACTTACAAATTTGAATTACAAAAGGTATTCAGAGCTTTGCTAAGGACTCTGCTATGTATATGCCAGTTTTTTAAATAAAGCATCTTTGCTTGGGTGCTTCTTGAGATTAAAAACTGGTAGGAACTAGTATTGGGTACTTTTGATACTCGGAACAAAATTAATGAAAAATCCATAAATCCAATTTATCTATTGGACACTAGATTAAGTGAGTTAAGTTTGTCTATACTAATACCTAATCAATCGTATTTATGTAAGAATTTTAATTTTATAATAATGAAGTCTTAAGCGTTATAGGTTTCCCGGTATCATCCTACTGGATTTCAGAAACTTCAAATATAGAATTATGGCTACAGGGAATGTCATCCCTATATGCGATCCCAAATTTCAATTAGGGGAGGACTAGTTTTAACGAGAAAAAAGATAAAAATTTGGACCAACGCAGATGCTATAAATAAAAACTAGACATTTTATGGTTTTTTGATATAGCATAGTGAAATAAACTTCGGAATACTTTTTTGGCTTAAGGTATTCCTTTTTGGTAAAAAATAATAATTTGTACATTCTGCTCTTTTTAGAGTCTTTTTTTGTTCTCATAATCCGTCAACCCTCAACTATGCATGTAGATAGTCTGCCATATAACGACATCTTAGTAAATGAACAACTTAAGGTAAATATAATTTTCCAAAAATTAATTTTTTCACCGGCATAACTTAAAATAGTTAATGTGCTAGATACCTAAAGATGATTCGAGAATTATAGAAGAAAAGGAATAATATATTTCCGTTGAGAAATCTCAAGTGCTGATTGTAAATTCCCCTGTTAATGATCAATTCTTACCATTTGTGTCAGAGAGAGGGAAGTCTCTAAAAGAAAAAGTACTCCATCAATTTTACATTGCTGATCAATCATTTCGTTGATCGTTCTTGTGGGCTCTAAATTGGATTAGTTATCTTAACTATGAGAGTGTCCCTGGTGTCCTTTTTTTTAACCTGTCCTTAACATTCATTTTAAATATCCCTACCGTTCTACTTGCCTTTTTACTTCTCTCAGCACCTCGACTAGCAGATATTTATTGATTTTACTACTACAAAGAGTTCGTTAAAACAAAGCTAGTAGCTGCACTGTTCATGTTTTGTCTAGTGAAATTCTTTTCTCAAAGGGTGTCTTAAAGTTGCCCTCATCATTATCGATATGTTGGCGTACATAAGTCCTGGCAGCCTGACAATTATGTGGAACGAAAACTGTTATCAGTCGGGTATGTTTTGATCCTTGAACATAAATACAAATTTATTTGTTTAAAGAATGTCTTAGGTTAACTGCACATGTGGTTGTCTTCTTTTACAGAATCTGAGTTAACTGTACACTTACGACATCTACTGCCGCTTATAACGGCAGCAGAACTAAATTTCCTAGCATTACTACAACAAAGAATAGTCATACCTTACAAAAGTAAGCAACTGACGATTTACAAAACCTGCAGTAAGTAATTTCAGCATTTTTAGATTGAAAGAATGCTCCCTTAATTTTCTCAAAATTATTTTCTCGACCACATGTACATTTTAGCCGTCCCAGGAAATATTAATTTTTGCGGTTTTATACTTTCTTAATCGCAGTCGCCGCATTTTGCCACCCACATAGCGAAATCGCAGTTACAGGACAGCAATTTCTCTCTCCTCTCGATCACTGACTCAATTTGTTGCCTTATGATCCCACACACAGCGAATTTAAGACGTGTGGTGCAAATATCTGGCTGTCGCTCTCTCTCTCTTTCTCTCTTTCACCTTGTTCTTCATCATGTTTTACCTTATTGTTCTTCTTCTCTCTCTAAGGAAATTTGTTTTCCTCTCCGTTCAATAAAATATTATCTCTTTGCCATTCTTAGATCTGGTTGTCTATTGTTAGTGGTGGGCTTGGTCATTAAATGTTATCCCAAAAAGATCTTTTCGGGCTATTAAAGCTTACTATTTTCAAGTCTGACGTCTTTACTTTGCTTCCTTCCTAATTATATATTTTGCTACAATTTCTATATCCTTCCTATCTTGCAGTAGTGTAGTAGTGGGAAAGGCAAGATCTTAGCCCCCTCTCCCGCTGCCCTCATGTGGAGCCTCAATAAAAAAGTAACTGAGGTGGCAGGGGATTGTTACTGTCGTAAAAAAAAGGAAGTTAGATGGATATCCAGTAGAGAGCGTTTAAACACATCCTGAATGCCTATCTATTAAAAACACATAGAAATTAGAACATTAAAATGAAGTCGTTGTAAGTCTACTTTAATCAATAAAATTAACCCAAAAAATTTGGGAATGGTCAAAGGGAATGACAGATAAATGAAATCCTAGTTAATCGGGCCAAGAGATCATAAAAAAATATTATATATTCAGAAGAAATCTAATAAACCGGAAGTACAAGATAATGACTTACCCTTATGTTTGCAAGCTTACACGTAGAACACCAATAAATAAGCCAAAACTGTGCTAAATATTGGGTATTGCAGTATAACAATAGAGAGGGGGATAAGTGCCCTTTTGCAATAATCTACCATTCATTTTATGACAGTACTACTTTTACCTTAAACAAATATTTTCAAAAGCGAAAATTGGCATCTATGCAGTTCAGCTTCAATATTATTAGTGTTATCTAGAGCATTACAAAAATGTAAAATTTTTAATTGTGATAAGCAACCGAAACTGATTAAGAGAAAGTCCCATAAAAGATTAATGAAGCTGACCAAAAATATACAGAGGAACGTCAAGGTGTTAAAGAGCCTTACTTTATCTCAATGTGGGATGCAGTTTGTACAATATTTACTAAATAGACAGTTTGAGAATTAAAACCTCCTGATTCGTCCTCTGGATGCAGCAAACATTTGTCTACGATATTCAGAGCTTGTTGTTCAATATTGCGTCAATCAAGAAAGTTTGATCTTGCCACGTTGATTGATTTTTCTTACAATAGTTGAGAAGGCAAAACAATCTTGTATGTTCTCTGCAGTTTACAGTTTTTTAGATAGTACAGATGACATAGCTTCAATACTTTTATAATCTTTTCAATCATAATACAAACATAAGTTATGTATTAAGTCTTGGGGATTCAAACTCAAACTATTATTATATCATCAACAAATACCCATATTCCAAAATTAAATTACATTTTTCAGTCAAATAGTTATAAAAAACAACACAGACAACTTAATTATATTTCTGAATGTTATTCGAAGCACAAAGTCACTGACTACATTTTTGTAAGTAAGCAAGTTTATTCAGATAAAAGTCAACTTTAAAAATTATTAAATATTTATTTTGAGATTTAAAGCTGTTATAAGTGATCTAATGCTAATACTAGCATATGAATGTTTAATGGTTAACCTTAAGTCGATCAGGTAAGTTTATTTGAACTCGCCTTCTGTATGCATTTACGTATATATATATATAGAGTTTAAATTTTAGCCCTGATTTCGTAACTAACGTCCAATCGCTTAGACAATTTGGATGCTAGTTGAAGCTTTTTTCTGCTAATCGCGCCATTTTGAACTAGTATGTAAAATAAATAATTATGAAATTTATAAGAACACTAGTCTTTCCTCAGGAAAAACAATCTCAAGATCATTTTGCATCCAGCCACAAGCAAAATTTTCCTGCAGATGGTCGGAAGGTCCTCCTATTTTTCATATTGTTAAATTTTTTGAGATAATTAGCGACCAATTGCCAATAAAACTGCGTCGAAAAATGAACTCTCCAGATATTATATTGTATCTCCGATACGACCTTTTATGAATAAGCGAAAAGTGAATGGCAGTAATGTTTGCTTTTATTGTAGCTATACAGAGACAGTATGTGGAGGTTTTGGCTTTGAGTAGTTTTGAAGTACCATCATTAATATCAGTACTTTTATTATGATAATCATAATCTAGTTTTTTGTAGACAGTTTGCGAATGGCTAAGATGGTATAGAATATTTATTCATTTTTATAATTAATTAAAGCGTGTAAAGGCTAGCGCAAGCTTGTAACTTACCTCATAAAGGTCAAAGATATCATCTCGGCACCTCACCGGCTGATCGAAGATATTATACCTATTTTCCCATTTTAGTGGCCTTAAAATACGGATGGACGACCGCTCACCTTCATAAGTTATCGCTTCCTTTACTGACCTTAGTTCTGATTCTTGGCATTTACATTTAGGCTAAATGGCTATGGGGTTGCCTGATATTCAAGTTATGATCAGGAGCTTAGTTAATTACCAATTTATAAATTTGCCAGCATCTTTGCTATGTTGTAAAAATTAAGCTGAACTGTTTCCGGTTTTAATCATGGGATAATGTCTAAACATAGGAAATAGAAAATAGTCCAGTATGGAATGATACAGCCAGTAGAATAAGAAATTCAGAATGTGAATGGTCCTTAATTAACTTCTCAATATATATAATTCAGTTAATATTATCAAAATATTTCAGTGCAAAGTCTTCATAATTTCGGCCCCAGACTTCTGGATGAGTTCATTACCGGTTGGCTTAACTGAATGATCGTACATGCCTCTTGAATTTATTCGCATCTTCTTAAAGCTATGAGCAGATAGATGAAATAAGTAAAAAAACAAAGTAATAAGTCTGAAATTTTATTATTTGAATTATTATTATTACTATTTGAGTTCACCTTGTGGTAAATTTAACGGGCGCTACTGTATTAATAATAAATCCTTCATGATCCTCCCTTGCGTTTTGTGCTCTATTGGATCCGTTTTATCCTCTTTCAAATGCTTATAAAATTTGTAAAATGTTTTCTTTTTGTACTGTCCTAGGTAATAGAATAATACTAATATCTTGAATGAATTTACTAATTGAAGTTATCAGAAGATAGGGATAGTTTAAAATAAGCTTTTTTCCTTCTTACACAGGCAAAATTATTTATATCAGTATAAACATCAAACTGGCATACCCGGAATTAGGATTAGTTTTAATCACTGAAATAGAACTTGCATTAGTACGCGCATTGCAACTACCCCAATTTAATTTCATTAGATTTCCGTAGACATTGATAATCGTTTTGCATTGGATAAGCTGGGATGTAAATCTTGGCAATTAGGTTATGTATTTAGTTAAATTGAGCTGGAAAAAGGATAAATGACTACCACGTTAGATTATTCATGTTAAAAAATGTAATGCGTATTCGGTTGAAATGTTTTATTAAAATTTTTTTCTACTAAGTTCACATAAGGCATTGGTGATTTAATGCTTTTGAATTCTGAATTAATGTTTCTAAGGCGGCGTGGCAATGGTTGGAACCGTCGTCAGTCTACAAAGTCTTATCACAAACACATCGGTATGTACATAAAAATATTTTGGCATACAGGAACCGAGATCACTACTTTAAGAGCAAAGACTATTACTAACAGCTAATAACGGCAATAAAAGTTACAGAGCGGAACACTATGAGCTGACTAGGCCTAAATGTATTGAACAAACCATTACGAGGACTCAAGTAAGTAAGAGAGAGAGGTGAGAAACGAAGATGAGAGAGAAGAACAGAGAGAAGCTTAGACGTCTGTTAATGACAAGCAGGCTCGAGTCTGTGGATTGAGATACAAAGATAAATTATGAGTCACTTGGACAAGGACGCAGATAAGGACGTGATTGCAGGTGCGTCTTTAATGAAACGGGACGGTTATGGGAATGGAGAATCGATAAACGTGTTTAGACACGACGGATAGGGATTTCGCTTTATTGGGACATAAATACATCACTGCAATTTCGTGGATGAAAAACTGATGTATTGTCATTGGGAATGCAAATAAAGAATAATTTCAGAAAACGCATAGATTCATCCTCCAGAAATTCCTACGGAAACTCAAACAGCCGTCAGACAAAACTTCCATTTTTCAATTCTTTAATAATTATATGCTTACTTTTACCTTGAAGTTAGATTCCTAAATTGCATTCCAAATGTGTTTACCAACTTTATATCAATACATATCACTGCCCCCGATTCCGAGGCTCCGGCTTTTATCGCACACCGAATTAGCTCTATCATCTTCACCTCTCATAGTCAGATCTTACTGTCAGGTTCTTCATTCAGGTTTCCTCTATCTACAGCTCCTCCAACATTCCCCACTTGCAATCCTATCTTTCTATCTCTGTTAAATCTCATTAAAGTACTACCGTTACTAAATCTATCGGCTCCAGTTCAAAATTATGTCATGTCCTCAACAAATACAATTTCTAATTTATAAACTCAATGCATTTAAATGCATAAAGTAAAAAATATTTTGCAGAAATAATGCTTACAAGTCCATTGTTGAGATTGAAGGATGAATCCTCTTCTCCGAAATATTTATCTAACATCACCTCTAATCATCACCAAATTTGATTATCTTGTCTTTATAGTAACCTCTGTAAATCTTTAACCTTTCGTGTGACCCAAGCACTC
>CAADRB010000001.1:3894197-3943203 GCA_900708905.1 Hymenolepis diminuta | reverse complement strand
TTTTCATCGATCGGAAAAGGTAAGCATATCTCGGACGATAGTAGCAGACACCGCTTAATCAACCCTGCTATTAACCAGTCCTGTCTGCACCGGCCCTTCCTTTTCCTACAATCGTCCCGACCAATTAAAGCACGCATACGATTATATCCTTATGCGTGTCCTCACCCAAAGTGTCGATTATAAATAGCCTTCCACTAGACACACGAAGACACACACCGGGGACCCTAGCTCGTCAAACGCATCTCCCGTTGCTCAGTCCTTCTCCTCCAATTCCCTATTTTTCCCTTGAGACTCTGTACCGAGTTTTGTTCAATATAACCTGGTCAACGCAATCCTTGGTGTTCTTTCATTTACTGTTAGCCATCTGCCGCTACATACTGGTGACCCTCAACAATTTGGTGGCCCTCTACAAACTGGTGACTCTACCGCTACAAGACTAAGACATCTATCAGTTTTAGAATAAGTGGTTCAAGTTCAGATTTCGGCACTTGTGATACATTTTGACTGCATTCCTAGGATAGTGATCAAATTTAGTAAATTGATTTATCTTCTCATAATTTAAAAGGCCTTAGTCATATTCTTTACGAAAAAACGTTGATCTTTATAGAGCCATGATTCAAACGCCCCATCTGCAAGCCTAGATGAGTTTATCGGTTCTCCCTTTATCCCTAACTATCCCGTTTCATTTAAAAGTACACTGCAATCATATCTCATGCTCCCAAGTGATTCATATTAACTGTTTTTACATTTCTACTCCCACACACGCAAACACAGACATACGCCTGTCATTTATCTCTTCTCCTCTCTCCCCTACTCTCCCGAATCCTCATCATGATTTATTCAATACACGTTGACCTACACAACTCGTTGTGTTTTATTTTTTAGAACTGTTGTTTACCACTGTTAGCTTCTATCTGTAGTCTTAGCTTCGGCGATCTAGTTCATGTTTATTAGTCCCTACAATTTGGTAACCCTACAATTCTTTTTATGTCTTACCCTGTTTATACTATGCAAGATTTTCTAGGGTTTGATCTCCACTATGCCAAGTACTTAAATAAAAATAAGCTGATGCCTGTTACCTAGTTAACTACGAACATTCTTTAAATTTTACTTTGTTTTCATACCTAGAGATCTATTATGCGCGATAGCTTATTATAATAAAGAATATTAACTTTTGTATATATTCATATTAAGAAAAAAAGAATTCACGCGCCTCACGTTTTATTTGAAATGTGCCCGCAAATGCATACACCTCATCGGCCATATGCCGTTTTATATCGAATGAAATGGTGTCATTTGTTCGTTTAATGTTATTCTGTTATTGCAATATATAAGGATGTCTCTAATAGAGACATTCCAAAGTGTTACTGAAAACATTAGCTAAACTGTTGCTTTTCTCAGCTGTTCTGACTCAATAACCACAAAGTAGGAATAAGGCAGAGATAGCAGCGGAATATTCATGTTAAAAGAGAGAAAAGAGTCAGTCTTGATAACAGTAAACTGAAACTGTCCCAAATGACAGAGTAAAGCTCAGGATGGAGGATGACGGGGTAGAGATGACTCAGGAATGGATTATACAATGAGTTCCGTGTAATCTTGGTTAACTTCACAAGCAGTAAAATTATATTGCCGCAGTAATCCATTTAATGACATTTTTAATTATAATATTTAGAGAAGGCTCTAGTTGAGATATCTTTACTTGGTACGGATAATAATTGCTAGACAGAAAAAGGATACATAAAGTAGATAAATATTTGGTTTAGGAGAAAATCGGCAGCATATATTTGAGTGAGCTGAGAAGAGAGAAGCTTAAAATCCTGAATATCGGGGAATAAATTTCCCATCCCTTTCCCAAACTACATTGCCTTAGCTATAACTATACATCCACTTGCCCATATAGTAAAATATGTCCTATCTTTATTAGTAAACGAGCATATTATAATTATCCTACTGAAGAAAAGAATAAAGAAAGAGTCAATTCGGCTACAAACATTGTTAGAGTGTAAAATTCAGTGTGGACAATTAAGATGGCGAGGTAAAAATTACTCAGCAATCTTGATTAAAACTTCATTTTCTCGGTTATAGCGATGCATCCACTTGTCCGAATATCATAATGTATTCCATCTTTAATAATAAACATACTTATTAAAATAATTTTTTTATGAGAGATAAGAAAATATTAATTTATCAATAAGCAAAAGTAAATTGTGCTACTTTGCAGTGTAAAGCTCGATGAAAAGAATTTAGATGATGGAAAATTTTGATTCGGACATGGGCCATTTATAAATTACATTGATGGAGAAAAGAATTTTGGTAATTTTTTGACAGTATGGGTATGATCTTAAATCACAACTATGCCATAGCAAAATTTACTGTTCATCTGTTAAAGATAATCAAATTATAGGCTAAGAATTTGATTAAGTTCATTAAATTCTTCTTTGAAGAGAAGGTTGGAATATATAACATGCCAAGAAGTTGAAATAACTTAAAATTATGGAGATTTTGATTAATTCAAATGTTAACGGGACAAATGAATCAAATGCAGATAGATAATAGCTCATTGACTAATGACAAAGAATTTCAGGTTGAAATAATGCTCAATTGGACGGTGACCACGAGGATATCTGATTATTTTTTAACAACTTACTGTTGAAATACAATTTTTTATCAGTATGAAATAATCGGTCTTTGAATGAATGGTCGTTCCAATTTACACATCAGAGAAGAACAAAAGCACATTAATTTAAGATTAGTTAAATTTATCTGGTTGTCGTCGGTAGTTTACACTTCTAATCAAACAATTTGGGGTAACTCTGCATTCACTTAAATATAGATAGAAAAAGAAGAACTAGAAAGATCCAAACTTCAAAAATAGAATAGAAATTCTCCCTTACCTTTAACTTCAAGCGAAAAAGGATTTCTCAGCCAGAAGATGAAGGTATTTGCTTCTGAACAGAACTAACAACATATAACGGCATACGTATAGGAATTTTGACAAAAAAATTTAAATATTCTTTAGGCACTCTCCCAACATTAATATTTTCCTCTATGGACACACAATCATGATATAGAATCCTTTTGTGAATAAATGCATTTTCCAAAGCACTGCCTTGCGAGAAAGGTGTTATAGTATGCTTCTGTTCTTCTCATTAGATAGGTTTGCCTCGACTTTGGAATCGAATCAGAGTTATAGAAATGTAAGGTTGTTTACATTCGAATAATCTTAATTTTCCACAATTTTATCAACGGGTGAAATAATATTAACGATGGACTAGGGGACATAAATTTTAGCTTTAGAATAAATTTTTCCACTAATTGCCCTGATACGGACAGGATGATGTGAAATATTGAGATTTAAATGCAGAAAAGTTCACCAATGCATTTTATAGAGCCACAAGGTGGCATCTAAATAAGAGGAATATAGTCCAGTTTTTAATCGGGAAATTAGATCGAATAGAAGAGCATTATGATATTAGACCATCAAGAGTTTCGAATACTTAGCAATCTAGAGACCCGGAGTTCTCCTCAATTTTCAAATAATTTCCTAATGTTCAAATTTAATTGCTTAACTTCCCCATTTAATGATTGGAATAAGTCCATGATATTTGAAGTTTGTTTGTTAATTGCTTTAAGTTTTTAGTTGGCCATGCCAACTCAACTTTCAATATCATTTTGATATAAAGAATAACAAGTTGTGATTGGCAAATACCTTTAAATTATAACAGGGATCACTAGAGTTCATTCAATGTGAATAATGTTAAATTTAAATATACCGAAGTAGTCAAAGTTTAGCATTAAAATCCATTTATTGGTCAATAAGCACCAAGTACCAATCTGAGGACCAGACACTGAATCCTCGGTAAATTTTTAATTTATTTACAAATTATTATAGCGATTTCCAAATTCGCATGATTTTGGGATCATCAACCTTCTTTCACCTTGATCATCTATTTGAGATATCGTATATGACAGTGCGTTTAAAAATAACCGAATTCTCTTTTTTCAATTTATACATGTTGGGTGCAAGTCTCGCCAACTCGGTCAGTCGGTAGATAAAAAGTGATAACAGTAATTCTTAAACTACAAGTAACGTTAGTACCTTCTTTGGTTAACTTTGAAATGCGAAAGTATAAAATCCAAAGAATGTAAATTTTATCCTATGAAAGCCAAAGCATACAACAGTTTACGCTCAACCGCCAAGCTCTGATGGTAAGCTCTTAAAAAGGCTTCAAGAAACAATTAAGACATTGGGTCATGTAATACAATGGGAACAGGGAAATTTTAATTTCATAACCAAAATTCGTATATTGCACTTTCTTCTCCCCCTATTAATTCAATATTTAAATGATTAAGAATCGTATTTTTTAACGAGGTATTTGAATAATTTAATTAAATATATAATAAACAGACTTTAGATTAATTAAATCGAATTTTCACTAGCTTAATCTTCTTTGCGTAGTACGAATTTTGAACTTTTAAGGAAAATACATGAATAATAAAATTCTTAATAAAACGATTACTACTGATATTGCAATGTCTATTCAAAATTTCTAAATGCAGAAAATTTTACATTATTGCAATATCGTTGTTTAACATTTTACTCTTTTAGATTGAACCTGCAATGAGCCAATGAAAACGATTTCGAAATTGGGTAATTCCTCCCCAATTACCATTGGTGAAGATTTTGGCCAATCATGTCAAACTTTTGGAATAATAACTTGTTGGGCTTATGAAATTGTATCCATATTTCATTTAGCACAACAGAATGACGGATATTTTAGAAAGTAGTATGTCATCAGAACCCAATTGCACTCTTAAATGGGATAGTTTTATTATTGTCAAATACACAGGATTTTGTGATTTAGCACAAATGGAGGAATCAGTACCAATCAGTTATGTCAGTCTCTATGTCTCTATTGTTCTCTCAGTTCTGGGTGCATTTTTCAATCTCTGGGCTCTAGTGCTTCTCCTTTTGGATTATCGCAGTTCGGCTAAAAGGAGTCATTTGAATTCAATGTGTAAAACAAGTAACCTTGTTGTTTCCAAAAGTTCGCACGGCAGTTCACGACGTACTACAATGCAAACTGGTCTTATGATTTTCTGCCTTTTTGAAGTTCTCTATCACTCTGCATACAGCGGTGGAAAATTTATGAGTCTTTACGTCAATATTCAAATTGACCGTAAAAACATTCCCAAACCAGATGTAAATGGAAGTCTTACGTACATATTCTCCATACTTCCTCCCCTAGATAGTTTTGGGAATTGGATCCGAGATACGGGAATATGCGGAAGGAACTGGGCAATTACCCTGATAACTATTGCCCGAGCAGAAGCTGTTATTTGGCCACTTGGTTCCAGATGTTACCAACGATTTTTGCGAGAAAAAAGATATTTTCTACTTGTATTTGGTATTTTTGCTTTTACCGGTGCTAGTATATCTGCATTACGGCGATGCGATCAAAAAGTCAATGTCTGTTATTCCCCAAGACTTGAATCATATTGTTTTTCATATGAGTTTCTTTTTATTTCTGATTTCGAACACTTCGCTGCCGTCTACTTTTCCTTTCAAACTCTTCTCCCGTGGATGCTTATTCTAATTTTTACAACTCTTATCATCTTTCACCTGAAGCCATGCAAAAGGCAGGCGGAAAATTCTATCTTGCGTCAGAAGAATAAAACCGGTGGTAGAGATAATAATCTACGGGCCTCAATCGCTGTTACAGTTATAGCGGTTTTCTGTACGATATTTGAATTTCCGACGTTTGCGTTATCTATGTATTATGTTTTTGTAGACCCAAATGCGAATTATGAATTATGGGATAGCGTAGCAAACACTCTTTTGCAGATAGATTCAATCGTGAATTTCTTCCTCCTGATCATTACTATGCCTTCACTGCGTCGGCGTCTGCGAAGAACCTTTCCAATGAAGCGAGCACCAGAAGCGCCCGACATTCAAGAGCCTCGAACATTAGTGGTTGAAGATGAATTGGATTCAAATGAGAGAAGCTGATATTCATCCTCTTTCACTCGGTTTGCATGTAATGGCAACCTCTTTTACATTCATAATGTTGTGATAAACAAAATCGGATTCATGGTTGCTGTTGTGTATTGAGAATATGTAGGAAATAACCTAGTGAGTTATATCAACCCTTCTCCAAACCTCTTTCCCAAATTTCATTTGCATTACACTGTATACAAGCGTGAAACATTACTTTATTTAAATTTGTGATCTGCAAGACATAATGTGTTATATATACATATACTATATTTCAAAAACCTTTTTGATCGTTTTCAATTTACTACTTGTATTCAGTAAGAAAAATTTCAAAATACTGTTTAAAAATAATTATGCATAACTTACCATTTAGATGCGATTCCGGTACAGTTACGTATTTTCCCACTAAGCACTTCCATAAATTTGACGTCTCTTTATCACGTTTAAATATAATTCCATCAATTTAGAGGTCAGGAAGATTTTTAAATGTGTTGCATAATTCGAGGCATTATTTTGCTATCAAAATTATTGCAATAATGAAACTGACGCAATAAATACAAGATTTGGAATTTCTAATTTTAGGCACCATTTACTTAAATTAAGGAAATTAGTGAAACTCAACCATTTTAAACGACTTTATTTTTAAAATAGCATAATTTAGGCAAAATAAGAGACTTAATGTTGATAGAAATAATATGTAATAAACAATAGTATACGTATTAAAATAATTAAAATATATTAAAATAATAATAAATTGAAAAATCATTTTGTATCATTTTATTAAGTAATTTGTTTATATACTAATTTTATTCTTATTTTAAATAAATTGCTTTGATCTATTTTTTTCCAATTACATTGTAACTTTCCTTTAAATCTAATTTTAGATTTAGTATTTGGAAAAATAAATTTTTTTCCTACACCATTAATAATATTTTAAAATTTTCTACTAATAAATTCATTTTACTATTGAGATTTATTAGTACAAAATATAAGGATTTTAAATTTTTACAAACCTAATAATTAGTAGATGAGGAATTTTAAAAAATATTTCATTTGTAAAGTTAATGAAAGAATATTCGTGCCTCTTTCCAGTCTATGCTTCGATGATAGTTTAAAGAAATAAAACTGTTAATAGCATTGTGGCATGCCTCCTTTAATATTAAGAGTTCTTTAAGTGTGCTAATGAATCATCAATATTGAGCAATAAAGACAATCTTGCAACACACGCCACTTGTGTCAGAGGCCACTAGGTCTGTGTCCATTTGTGCACATCGGTGATGAAGGCAATCAACGGCCCTGGTTAATTCTGGTCAACAAAAGAGGCTCTAGAATGTGAGTTTTTCTTTTCTCTAACCGCGTCTCCTAATGATCTTGGATATTTTTTAAAATTATGATGATTCAGTGACGTAGTAGTCAGCGTGTACTTTTGCTAATTCAGAAGCGACGCAATCACTGCTCATCAAAATACATTAAGAGGTATGAATGTTTAACTACACTGGTTAACATAAAGTCAAATAAGAAACAAAGTTTTCATGAGAGCAACCTTTTTATACAAAGCTAGTTTTATTAATTGTATGAAGAAATGAAAAACAACTCTCCTGTTATCTTGTATTTTCCTTTCAGGTGATGCTTAAATAGCGTCTCCTCTTTCAACAGTTATTATAAAGAAATATTAAAAGTGGCAAGAAAATTCAATAAGGCATTTTGCGATGAATGCGAAATCTCTAAATTTTTCGAAGAATTCGTTGGTTAATTTAGTTACTTTAATTTTTTACAAAAATCAGAGTGAAATTTGGATTTAGAGTCTATGAAAACATTTTTGAAAATTTAGATATTATTTCATACTCAGCAAGTCTTGATATTTTCCCCATTTCTTTCAAAAAAGTTGTTTCCTTTTTTGTGCACCTTGATTAATATGTGTAATTTCTACTGTAACTTTGAACAGTTGTTCTGCGCTGAGAAAAGTTTGAATTATGAAGTTAAAATATTCTTAAACAAAGTAT
This sequence comes from Hymenolepis diminuta, assembly GCA_900708905.1. Lineage (NCBI taxonomy): Eukaryota > Metazoa > Platyhelminthes > Cestoda > Cyclophyllidea > Hymenolepididae > Hymenolepis > Hymenolepis diminuta. The sequence goes on along the minus strand of CAADRB010000001.1, from coordinate 3,935,205 downwards.
TATGATCTACTATTTTTTGGACATTTAAGAGTTTAGAAAATATATTGAACAAGTAATATTTAAAATTTGTTTTTAATAATAAATCTGTAGTAAAAAAGAGCAAAACTATCAATAATAACAACTGTTTCGAACACGAGGTGCTGTCTTTACTCATCAGATATAACACCGAGTGATTCCCCTTTGGCAGCTGAATGCAACGGTAAAGTGCAATTTACATGGACCATTAGTTAATTGTATTGTCAGCCAGTGATCTCCAAACCCGAAACAGCTATACCAATTTTTGTAACTAAATCATAGTTTTCACTATAGAGATAAAACAAACATAGATACGACATGACTGTAAAAAATTGATCTGCTGTATAAAAAGAGGAACAAACAATGTTAAAATTAAATTCAAGCTATTGGAAGAAATATATTTTGAAGGTATTTTCCAAAAACGGTTATGCAGTTCTATAACTGAGAGGAACACAATCACCACCTAATCTTCTATAAAATAATGAGTTTGTCTTTATGGTTGCTTCTGTAATCTGCAAGAATGAACTGAATGAGATTTTAAAGGTTCAAATGAATGCAAATTTTGGTCCTAAAAACAAACATCTTCTCTAATTTTTACCAACTCGTTAAAAATAATAAACTCAATCTGAATGCTCACAAATTCTTTGACCGAAGAGGACTCAGCCGCAAATAAATTTATGCAACCCGAAATTGCTTAAATATTTCTTTACCTATTTTTAAACATTAAATTGAAGGCCATGCAACACATCTCCACATCGTGTACAAAATACAATTTTTTTGTTTGAATGGATTAAACAACGAATTGATTTCAAATCCTGTATTGTAAGGTGTTAATCCAATGAAGATTGGGTCACATGGAGATATTTTATAAGTGTATCAAATTAACTTAAAGTAAATTTTAATGCATTTTAAAATATAAGTTCTCAGTTAACATTAAAGAAACACTAAGCTAAAAATAGGTTATTTCTTTGTATTAACCGTTTTACCAGATAGCATGTTTATTTTAGCTTTTTAGAATGATGTCAAACTAAAAAATAAAATTAAAACAATAAGCGCAACATTATTTCAAGAAAAATAAGGTCCGTGGAAGTTTGATCTTATACTTCAAGGATATCCCCCAATTAGAATGTCGTGATTTAAGTAAAGACATAAATTGTATTCTACAGGTATGGAGACGTGAGAGCAAGAAGAAATGGAGAAAGTGACGGAACCACCACGAGAAAAAACGTCATCTCTGAACATATGAATACCTGGATGCGTATAATACACAGATAGTTTGTTAATCAATAATCGATACAAAGTGTTCTTTAAAAATTTATAGCAATCAGCTACAACTTATTTAAGCAAGCACTCGGACACAGATGTAAATTTACATTAAAACCATTTAATGTAATTTTTTTAGAAGAACAGATGAATTAGTTCTTCGGATTTTATATTTTTACGATGAATTTGATTTCTTACTTAGAGTACCGAGAGACAAATAAGGCTCTGAAATCACTTACGTTGTCTTAATAATAGAGATTCGGTAAAATTGATGCTTAATAAATACTGGGAGATAGTGTTGTGTGGTTTTGTGATGATATCACACTTCCAAGAAAGGATCTAAAAATCATTATCAAATATCTACAGGAATCATATAAAGGAGAAACTCTAGCTCTGAAAATGTCAATATATATATACATAGAGAGGGAGAGAGGGAGGGAATATTAGCTAAACTAATATATCTTTCAATCGCACTGACTCAGCTACATTGAAATGCAAGTGGAACTGAGTTAGTGATTAAATATCACTGTTATTAGTGAATAGGAGAGAACGCTACAAGCTTGCGACTGGTAAGGAGAATTCGTGATCAAGTGAAAGAGGATAATTCAATAAGCAGATATTGATTAACGAAGAGAAGTCAGAGATACACTGTAAGACAGAGAAAGTTAACGATGCTGGTTCATTTTCAACTCAGTCATTTCAACAAAGGAATAAGTCAAATTGGGTGACAGGTGGAAGGCGGCAAAATTGTAATCTGAAATCTAAGTTTGTCTTTCCGTGGAGAAGAATCAACAATGTTGGGGTTAAATAACGCAAAAATATTTATACGTTCTTGAAGACTGATGAGTGAATTAAAAAAACAACTACATGAAGAGGATGCTAAACTAGAGAGAAATCAATAAACGAATCAGGGTAACAAATAACCCAGAAATGAAATAAAATCACCTTATACCATTAAATTATTTTACAGGAAGTGAAAACTATAAATAAATCGAATACTATATGAATGAATGTCAAGAAAAATCAGTTGTAGAACAAATGGAAGGGAACTCAAATGAATTTTTTTTCTAAAGTTGAAAATAAAATATGTGAAATATTTATTAATTTATTGTGTGAGAAGAAATATCTACGCCATTCATAATTTATAAAAATCCCGATTTTTCTTTTGCAACACAATATTATTGTTGAAAATTGACGTAGTCCGCTAAAATAAATTGTATCTTTTTTTATGGTTTTACAGTGATATAAATTAATGATCTTTTTCAAACCTTAAGACAGATATGAAAATAAATAATCAAATAAGAGGTTTATATTGCATCAAAAGTAACTTTCTAATTTTTGGACTAGAAAAAAATGAGGTACGGCAGAAGGCTGAAAGTCAATATACGTGACATAAGTTCAAATTATTTGAAGCAAATGAATTAATAATGACAATAAAAATTTAAAACAGATGTTACAAATAAGTAGGCGTAAAATGGGGCATAAAATGATTAAAAATTTGTGGGATATTCCTTTTCTAATTAACCACTTAATACCAGTGGGAAAACATGAATTTGCATAGTCTCTATAGAGAATAGCCAAATCAACTTAAATTGTCATGGAACCAAATCAATAAGTAGGCTTTTTTAAACAAAAATATTGGGTGCAGTTTATAACAATAAAAAGTTTATTAGAAATATGAGAATGGTATGAATGACGTTTAATACACATTCTTTAAAAGTGATGGAGAGTTGGATACCAATAAATATCTATTATTATTATCTAAACTAAAAAAATATTTTTAAAATTTTTAATTGACGAAGAAATCGAAATCTGTTAAATTATAAGGAGAAGGGATCGGAAATATGTTAAGAGAAACCTCACGGTATTAAAGAGACTTACTGCATTTGATTTTTGCATTTAGACTGAGCTACATTTGCGAGCTGGATAGCTCACGTTCCAAAATTCAGATCTGCTTATTCGTCTCCTACTTGTCTACTAATTTTAATGTTTCTTAACTGCTTTTAATTAAGAAGAGTCTATTTCGCCGCTTCAATTCATTTTCTAACAATATTTCAGTGGAAAAATAAGCTTACATGCTATTCATCAGCTTAAAATTTTAGCATAATAGCAATGAAATAATAAATCAAACTTCTCTATGTTTTTTTTGCTCTAAATGTTCTCTCAAACTAATTTTGAACCCATAAGAAACACCAAGTACCTTAAGTAAGTGTATTTCTGAACTAAATCACGCAAATGATAAGAGCTTTTAGCATGACTTTCGATCATGCTAAAGTACTCATTGAAGTATCCTTTTTATTTAAGTATCAAGAGTTTAAATTTTGTCGAAGAACTGTTTATCCAAAGATGGTAGTGGGAGTAATTTTAATTGTAGACAAAGACGAGGATCATTGACCATGAAAGGCAATGACATTTATTGCATATTAGCATCAGTGTCTGGATTTTCAAAATCCGGATATGCAAGAAAAGGTTATTCAATGAAAAATATGTAAGGAAGTTAACCTCACTCTTGAGAAGCCGATAAAATGTAATGTATTTGCCAAGAAATATACTAAGAAAGACATATTTGATAAGTGCTCCAGAAAGCTCAAATGCTGGATACTGCAGTTGCTCCGAATAAAGGATCAAAATTATTGGTTGTGTTTTTTAGCTTATGGCTTCGTTATGAATAAAAAATGATTTAAAAAATGTTTTTTGGATCACAATTACCATAATTATCCTAATACAAGACATTAACATTAAATACTATACGTAGAAGATTGCTACAGGGACGAAATAAAATATATAAACTAACCCTGTGCTTGTCTTTTAAAAGAACTGTGTCTAGGTGATACATCCAACCACTCCACTTAATTTAATTGCTGATAATACCTAAACACGGGATAAGAAGTGGCTCAATAATTTGAAGGTGTCATTTTGAAAGCTGAATATTATTAAGTATGCATGTTTCTCACTCACAGTTTATTGCATTGAATTTGTACTTCTCAAAGGACGTTGTCGGAGAAAACACAGTGGCTTACATGCAATACCTAATCATCACATTAATAATGCAGGTCGTAACAAGATTACAGTGAGATAGTGAAAAATGTGACAAGAAAGACTTAGAAATTATTATTTTATTGTGCGCGATCTCTGAATTTTGAAATACTTTTGGTGTCACTATGTTGCTATTACGGTATAAACAGCCCATCATCTCGATTTGGATAAGAATTAATACCAAATGAAAACCAAGGGTCACAAACATATACAAACATAAATCCAGATTTCAGATAAACCAAGACCCCGTTGGAGCTCTAACTTCTCTCTACTTCTTCCCGATTTCATTCCTTTCCTTTTAATTTACTATATCTTATAACTAAAAGTCCTTTTTTTATTAATGATTATTGCATTAATATTACTACAACTTGGCTAGAATCTTTTTGACATAACGTTTGCAAAGAATTGGCAATCTCATATATCTATAGTTGTGTATTTGAAACAAGACTGACAATATCAATTAACGTTATTTATTTGTGTAAAAATACGTCATATATTACACTAAAATCTTGATTAATAACTTGGTTTGCAAACTGTACAGAAAATAAAACACATTTGAATGGAAAAAATTGGGAGATCATTTAAATTTTCTATTAAAATTCAAAATAGTTTCTAAATCATTTAAACACCATTATTACTTTAAAGAATATCATTTTTTTGTTTACAAACAAGAAGAACGAAATTTATTTGCCTATCAGATTACTGTCAGAATAAAACAAAAAACAATAGTTATATTTATTTCGTTAAAAACGTTAACTCTGCTGTTATAATAATATCCTAATCTTATGGCCCCACATATTACCTCGGTAACTACAGTGGACTAATTTCATTCTTTATAGAAGGTATAGTGCGTTATCATCAATATATTAGGGACTGCAAATTTCAGCTAAAATATTATTCTTCTAACTTCTTGCGATTCAAACCACACCACAAGATGAAGAAAAGAGAAAGACGCCGGCTAGGACAATTAATTGAGAAAATTAAGAAAGCGCAGGGGCGTGATAGAGACTTGTTTATGGGCAAAGATGTTTGGTGGCTGGAAATGTACGTATCCACGAATTTGTTTATATAGAACGATAATCTGGGAATAAAGGAATGAAGGGGTGTAAATTGAGGTACGGCAGTAATGAACCTCTCAACCCAATGCGGGAAGTCAAGCCAAATTGATGGACTGAGCTGATTAATCGTAGTCACAACATTTTCATCTCTCATTTTATACCCCATAAATCCCAAAATATTCTATTCAATGTAAAACTTTGTTTTCTAAGCCGGTCAGATTTGAAATTCTTTACTTTTAATTCAACGTAACATCAAAATGAACCTATTTAAAAGTATAAAACGGTTAGAAAATACATTATTAAATCTTATTGTGCAACCTAATGACCATCTCATTTAACATAAATTCCGAGGAACGTATTTTTCTAAAGACTTTTTTGGGAATTAAAACTAAATTTTTACACCGCATACCATAAAAGCACAGCAGTGTTACTGCACTATTACTTATGTTAATTAAAATGAATAAAATAGAATATTATTACTTATATGTAATGATTATTACGTGGTCTCGCATGAATGAGCATCTTATAAAACTACTTTGACTTGCATCAAGGAAATAGAACTGTTAGTTCGAAAAAATCTGCTATATTTGCATTTCATTCCACTTTGGTTTTGTTTGTCTATACATTTTATCGAATGCAAAATGAAAAATTCTTAGAGAGCGTTTAAAATTTTCTTCCAGCTCTTTCAATACAAAAAATGCCACGTGATAATACACCTTACTGCTCGTCATTTATATTGTTAAGAAGCATCCCTAATTTGAATTCTACCACTTGATTTACTTATAAGATAAAATTGGAATGAATAAGGAACCTACCCCCTGAAAGTAGCGTGATAAGCCATTAACTGAACAATGAAAATGTCCCTGAGTAGTCTCCTTTCGTTCGTTTAATAGGGCATAAGAACGGTTGACAGCTAGGCAAGCACTATTTATGTAATGTCATTTCATTTCATCTAGTTACACACATGAATAGTGAAATTCCCCTGCTGTTACAGAGACACTGATGGTTGTATACCTATTTACAACAGTTTTTATTCTCCTTACTATGAAAAAATATATATGCTTTTCAAATAAACACAACTTACAGAGCTTTGCCAACTTTACAATTTTAGTTATCTCAACTCCATTATGTTAAGATAAAAACTGCTGAATATCTTGCAAAATCATTATGTCTTCTTAGCCATTGGAAGAAAAAATGAATTGAAGTGGTAAGATCGATCCTCTTTTATTAAAAAAAGGTCAATGAGAGCTGAACACTACAGATAAAAATTTATTGTAATACAGGGGTCGAATCGTGAAAGTGGAATTTTGGAAGGTGAATCCTTATATTGTGCAAAGTGAATAAAAATCAAATGAAGTAAGACTCTTTGATATGCTGACGCTGCTATTAGAATCCTTTTGATTCCCCCCGCTTAATCATCTGTTGGACCTTTCGTTAACCGATTTTGGTCGCTTTTCACAATTAAGGTTTTCATAATTTTTTATTACTTGGTTTAATTATGAAATAATAGTATTAATGACACAATTTAGTAGATTATTCTTAAGCTTTGGCAAGCTAAATTTGCTTTTTTATTAGCTTTAAGAATTGCTCTTCTCTGCTGGAAAACAAAAATCGATATTAATAAATTAAAATATATTGGTCAACCACCGGAAAATTAAAAAAGTAAGCAAAATATTAGGAGATCTTTAACAAGGGTAAAATTATTTTGAAATTAGTTATAAGTACCAGGTAACAAAGACCTATCATATCGAATTCGATCCACTTTATAAAGTCAAGCATTTTGTCTGCAGAAAAGATTGGAAGCTGTGAAAAATTTAATGGACTAAAAAGAGCGTACAAAACTGGTTATTTTGGAAGCAAAAGAGATGTCTCTACTGTCTGATTTCCCTAAGGATTATCTCTGCTATCCTTTAAGGTATTCTTGTTTTAGAAAGTCGAACGATATGACACATTGATTTCAGACGTTTGGTTCCAAGTCCCAAGTTGTAAGGTATAATAGATCTAGAGTCTTAAGTTAGTGAAATATTGGGTGAAAACACTTGCTTAAATGCATAACAAAAGGCGAATTTCAGTTCTTTAATTTATGAAACTTTGTAATGAATAAATCACATATTTCTTCCTTTAAGGGTTAAATATAGAAGTAAACTGGGAATAACAGCAAAAATTGGCTGTATATAAAAAGTACATAAAGGATACATTTTCGGAAATATTACATAATTTGCATAAACAAAATGCATTTGAAGCATTCATTTCTGAACGAAAAGTATACAAGATGAAATAATTACGTTCCAATTGGCATATTTCACTATCAAAAGATGGTTTGAATAAAGATTTGCTCGAGAATTTTAAATAAAATAGTCCAAAGTTGGATGAATTCTGTATATAAGTGCAGTACTATGGTTACTACTTACTCATGACTGTAAAAAGATACAAATGAGACAAAGTCGTATGATCAACAATTCAATTAAATCAACTTACCAACAATTTCTGAATACTACAGACGTGAACTCATCAAGGCGATCTTTCATCAAATAGTAGGCTTTGGAACATTTATGCATTGCAAAATAAATAATACTAATTATAAGAAGGTAAATAGCTCAATTTTCGAAAATCTGAACTTATGTTCCTACGCCTATTGGTCTATCCCTTAATTCCTGCGTTCAGACTCTACTCCATGATTACAACTTTTTATTGTTACAGAAGTCAAATTAAAATTAGACTATTTTTTCATAAATTTGAATGATTTATTTTTTTCTTGTAGACATTTTAATCATTTTCTTCTTCCTGATTTGCACGGCGTAAAAGGAAAAGAATAGCGCTTTACTAAATTTTCATAAGCTACGCCATTCACATTTCGAGGCCCAGAAAATACATTTGCAGTTAAATGCCAAATATTTGCCAGCGCATAAGAAAAGAAATTGCTGACGGCGAAAGCCATAAATTAAGGGGTAAAACTGCAATATTTTTAGTATTATTAGATTAACTAATTGGTAATGGAAATACGCAGAGACAATATTTTCTTTTCAACTTCATCTACAGAATAAATGATTGTTAAAAGTAACACTCTAAACCGATATGTACTTGAAGATTTTTGCAGAATACTTCATGTGTTATGTTATATTCCTATAAAATATTTAGAATTTTCATCTAGTAATGGAGGAATAGATGCTTCCTTATCCTCTTTGCTGCGATCGAACGTATTAATAAAAATTTTAGAGAAAATGCCATAAAGAATTTTTGTGACCATTTTTCCTTTAGAATCAACCGCTTCGATATTTCTCATGTAAAGTCTGAAGGATTACTCTATTCACACCATAAAAAACATATACTTATTTGTATCTTAATAAATGGGATTGTTTTTTAAGCTTAATAGCTTGCATAAATTGATTGCAGTCAGCGCATTCCGCCGAATGTGCTCAAGGTGCATCACAAGATAGATTATGGCCTTCTGCTCTCTTCTGACTTCCGACCATTTAGCGTATCATCCAGTGTTATCCTCACCGCAGCGCTTTATCTTCTTACTCTTTCCACCCCACCGTCTTAATTTTTATTTCTTTTCATTCTCTGTCAAAGTAATATTTTGTTCTCCAACACAGTCTGTTATATATGGTATTCTGATTTGAAAAAGACTTGTCAAATAAATAAATGTTTCTGGATATTCAATTTTTGTCCAATTCGTCCTCTCCATGCCAGCTTTAAATAGCTTAATTTCACTTAGATGGCAAAAATATTAATTATTATAATGCGTCCTCAGACCCTAGAAACAATTAAATAATCATGACCATTTTCCAGAAAATAAAAATGCTGAATAAATTATCATTTAACCCATTATTTAAACCAGATACAGTAGTTATCTGTTTTTAAATGATTAAAACAGCGATCAAATATTTTGGAAATATTCTCTCCCCATTCTTTGAAAATATAATATTATAATTTTGAAATTTCAGTTTTACTGCCTTTGCGTTTTATTTTCATAAACGGAATCAACGCGATGAGATTTTTATCTGTGGATATTAAATTCACAAACGATATAAAGGGAACAATGCTGGTTCCTAATTTATGGTCATGGGTGGGATTTATGTGTATCTTTTTATCTGAGTTTCTACAGTATTTCCCTTTCCTGTGCCGTTTGTTGTTCTTCAAAGCAAGTTACTATACTCTATCAGAATAAAATGAGGAAAATAACGGTGAGGTTAAATTTAAGGGATAGGGCGGATGATCAGTACAAAAACACAGCTAGCGATTGATTTGTATGATGGATTTACTTGTTCTGTAATTCATACTAAATAAATTTTTAAACTAAGCAATGTGTAAAATTGACTTAGTCCCTACCGCCTTACAGTTTTAGTAGTTTGAAAAAAAAATAAATGAAATTTTTTTTTAAAAATCACTCCGATCTCTCATATAGGTAATAAGCTTTTAACATTGTAGGCCTTGAACCTCAAAAGAGATACAGGTACTGGAAATCAATATTTTAATTTGGAACAAAATATTTAAAAGTGTAACTTCCATTAAAAATGAAAAATTATGATTTTTTGATTTCAGCTCGATCTCCTTTCCTTAATATCTTAATATACTGCTTCGTTGCCGTCCACAGTTGCGTATAATTTTGCATAATTTAATTAGTTCCTTATTGACGACTTTTAGCGAAACTCAATTTACTCTAATTCAATTATTTTTCCGATAATGATTGCTAAAGATTATATTAATTTATTGGTCTAATTTACTTGCTCAGTTCTTTAGGTGTAATAGTGGGCTTATTATTTTTTCGTTTCTGGTAATTTTTTAAAAAAGACCTCAAAGTATTCTGAAAATAGGTCGGATGATTACATTCCGTTTTTGCCATGATTTGCAGAAACAGTTGTTAAATATTAATTTGCTCTGAGCTTCATCTGTGTATATTTTGTGCCTACTAATAGAATAAATATAAGGATTTTCTAAATATTTCGCAAATATTATTTTTAAAAGAAATTTAAATGGAGAGACAAAATTCAACTGTTAAAACTAAAAAAAATATTTAATCGATTTTTCACTTTGAAAATTTTGAAGTCAAATTGCAAACTTAAAATCTATTACATTTTCTAAAGTCAGAATCGTGGTCATTAATATCTTTATCATGGAGCACAAATTTTTTGAATATAAAATTACAACTATTCAATATTTTTGGTAATGATAATTCCATTTATGCAAGGATTGCATTAAAATTTAGGAATTAGACGGTTGGTTGCAAGGTTTTTAAATTGCCTTTTTCGCAGTCTGACATTCTTTTCCAGCTTTGATTTGCAGTAATTAGTTCTGAAATTAATTTTCATGAGAATTTTTTCACTACAATTCATTGGTCAGATCTGAGCTGGGAATAACTGGATGAAAGGCCACATCCGCCAGCACAAAATATTTGAATAATGATTGTATTGCTAATGTCTTAATTATAGCCTTTAAAAATGAGTTTTAACTAAAAATAACTCAATATTTCAAATTCATAGTGATAAATTTTGCAGTTTTTGCTTGACGACTAGAAAATTAATAATTATAATAATACTGTTTTATTTTCGAATGTTTAAAGATGTATGAAACGCACGAAAGTCATTAGTAACTTTCAAAAATATTATTTCTTTAGAATTAGCTGTTCAAAAACGATTAATTAATTACATAATGAGATTGTAAAGGAGTCGAAATAGGTAAGTAATAAAGTCAAAATAGATTTTTATTTGACGTCATAAAATTCATAAATAAACATTTTTAAAGGCAAACATACATCATGCCTCAATGAAAATTTATGTTCTTTTAATGGGATTTAATCAGTTTGTTTGTCTCTGGTTCGACGTTTAAATGCATGCTGGTCTGCAAACTCTTCATAAACGTAGATACAATGTATGGAAGTACAAGAAATTTCAATTCTAGAAAATAAATTAGCTTTACTTGATGTAAGCAACATTATCTCATTTATATTAGACTATTAGAATATGAAATAAATATAAATATAACTCCCTCTATTTGAATGTACGTTGTAATTTTGATCTCAGTTCTGTAAGGCTAAGATAATTTAAGATGGTTTTGCTTCTTTAAACCTTGGAAGAAAAACGAATAAAACTTACAAGCTCGACCATCCAAACCGAACAATCAGTCAATAAGCACTAAACATCATATTTGAGAATCTGCAGTAATCTAGAAAACGAATAATAAAATTTGAATTTTTGACTTAAATTACCCATTAATTAGATATTTTACCATCTAATTCCATAAATTAACTACACTAAAACCTCTTGTTGTCTCGATTTTACTCCTAATGCCTTTTTGATCTCCCCCTCTTCTTCCTAACCCATTTTAATTACCTCCTGCACTTACAAATTATAATTTTTTTCTGCATTACTATGGATAATAATGAAATAGCACTACACATTTTGAAATACAAACAAGACAATTAATAGGTCAGCAGAATTTTTTCCACAGTATGCAGTATCTAATTGCCATAAAATTACCGATAAATCTGACGGTGTAACCAAGTACTTTTGGGTCATCCCTCACTACTTAAATTGCATTTAATAGATCTGATAATTTTATCTGAATATGAATGTTATTAATTTTTATTAAATTATCTATTATGTCAACTTATTTTTTGTATGCTTTTATTACGTTGGTGTTATACTACTCATGGGAATGCAACCTTTTTAAAAATTTAAAGCGTGGGGAGAAGTGAAATAATTTACAAATAAATAAAATGAAATAATAAATTTAATACTTAATCACTATAGCAATGTAATTTAAATCACAACTCGTTAGCAATAACGCAGTTGGAAAAACTGGTAGCAAATGGCACAACTCAAAATGATTCCATGAATCAAATCTATCTCATTAATAAACATAAAGAAGGTGGCTCATAAGTCGACATTTTTATCTCAGAATTAAATGCTTGCCTCCGACAAGCATATCGCATTTAAATATTTAAAGCGTTATGAATTTTTTGAAAATTAACAATTAATATGTCATAATTTATCTTGGGAAAAACTATTTATTTGACTATTTATTTATTTGATTTGACTGACTCAAATCACTTATTGAGTTTTGATTTAAACCATTTAGTATGAATGTGAATGTTCTTCAGTGGTTTGATTGTGTATAAAAGAGTAAATCTATGGTCTGCTTTCAAGATTAAATGGAAGAAGATGCGCAACTTCTAGTTTTACATTAACTATTAAAAACACACAAAGGTCGGATGATTTTCAGCCTTGTGAATCGAATTACTCCCATTACAAAGCATGCCCTTGACTTTAAAGATATGGCTGGAATAGGAGAGATCAAAAAAATATGCAGAAATTCTCATTATACATTCTTATTTTTATCCAAAAATTTTAAATAACTATCAAACAAGAGTTTTCTTTTAGTATTGGAGAATATACTCCTGGTATGCTGAGATTTGAAAACTCCATCCAGTGCGGAATCATAAATAATTATTAAATTTTAAAATAAACCACAGAAGAATTGAAGTAGTAAGAATTATAAAAGTACTCTAAAAAATTGTGTAGTACAATTGTGTTTGAATTTGGATTGAACTGCTTACAAGAATGCTTTGAGTACAAAAATTGAGCAGAGATACCATCGGAACGTATGAATTAAGCAGGAATTACACGCAGGTATGCAGACCTGTATTAATAGTATTTTGCTTAATAGAATAAAATTATTAAGAGATGTAACGAAGTCACTGCAGCTAATCAGACGTGCTAGCATAAAGACGACGCATACGCGACAAGAGGAGTGAGAACGGGTCGATATATTGACGTGATTTGTAAATATAACGAAATTTCATGATGTGGAATAAATAATACCATATACTGACAGTTTGGGATAAATGACATCATGTGGTTAGATCGACCAAATATTACTGGCTTAAACCAGAAAAATCACCTAATTTAACTTTTATTGACTATTAACTATGATTATCTTCAATATTAGGCCGCAAATTGGGAAATGCGCAACTTTTGAAATTGTGAACGAAAGTTATTAAATCATCAGACAATTAAGTTTAACATTAAAATTTAATAAAATAATATGGCAGTATAACATATTTAAAGATAGTGAATATGGTATATTAAGATTGAGTTGTGCAATTAACTTTACTTCAAAATAATAACAAATATCATGTTTTATATGCCAATTTCTTCGAAGAAAAGGCTAAGAAACACTGCCAAGGAAATCATTTTAAAATTGTTAACCATAGAATGGAATTGAAAATGCATAATGGCAAAATAGTTCAGAAAGGAATAAAACATTCTCGAAAACGGTAAATTATTTACTTTTCCATAATATCATATTAATCCAAAGCCCAATCTCCAAATTTGACTTTAATCATATCTAAGTTACTTAGAGTTTCGTGACCAGTTGATCATTCTGAATGATTTTTAATGCTAGTTAAAGCAATTTGCATCTTCTTATAACCGAAATGCAGGTCATTCTAAACGCACAAGAGTTAAGTAAACTTTAGTAACATATCTATTAATATGATTTTGCCGGGTCCTTGAAATATCCCTACAGAATGTCTCTAAAATAATGTTCCCGATGGAATAAATTACTCCTTTTAATAGGCAAATAAAATGTTTATTGTCTTACAAAAAATTTAGCGACTGTAAAATCTTATTACTATATAATATTTATTCTAAATTTGTAATTGAATTTTAAACATTTCTATTTCTAGTTAAATTTATTAATTGATGAACATATGAAACGTAAATTATGAAGAAACTTACCTTTTTAAATTGAAGGATTCCCACCAAATTTGGGAATCTTTTCGTGCTTTTCTCCTTCTCACGCTCCCACTCTCTCTCTCTCTCTCACGATTTTAAGCCTTTCTATTTAATAAATTTTGTCTTACACTCGACTCGATCCACTGAATCGCTGGTACTGTGGTTATCTACTGCTTGCCGATAGATGTTAGTTATAGTTGCAAGTATTTGTGACCCTGCAAGAACTCAACATTCTGATTTGCGGTAGCAAACGACTGCATTTCACTTCCTTTTATTAAACAGTATATTTCAGGGAGGTTCCTTTTCCTTGAGGCACAGTTTTTTCCTTATGAAATAGTCAATTAGCAAGTGCAATTCATCTACCTTCTCAATAGTCTAACATCAAACGTCTCCGAGTTCGTGTATGCCGTCCTCGAAAAACCGTCCACAACACCTTACGACCGTAGGTTTGCCACTTTTGAGCACATCGAGGAGGCATAATTAGAACAAAGTAAGCGAGTTTTGGTCCAGCTCTGCAACGACTTACTGGCTGCAAACATGAATGACCACATTCACAAGAGTGAGATAATATAAAGCCGGAATCTCTTAAAATGGACAGATGTACTTCAGATTACCAAGAACTTTCCAAATAACTCCCGCTCATGCCTGGTGATTCCAACTCTGAAAGAGAAGAGAAGATATAGTGCTCGACCGAGCATGCACCTGCCATCCGCAGAAAACTAAAGTGACAAATCCTCCAAAACGGGGAATACGGTATCAACTTCAACAACAACGAAATCTACCAGGTAACTCCAACGCTATGCTACTTCAATGCACTTTGCCAACAAACAATTCCAGGTCTCTGCGACCTTAAACTTGCTCAACACAAAGACCAGACATCACCACTCTCTAAAACAGTCAAACTCTCAAAGACGATGCAACGCAAGCTCTCAGTGTCTCATAAAACATTGCAGCTAGCTGACATTTTCCAAACTTCTAGATTACTTTGCATCAATAGGCTGTCAAAATCCAACAAGGAATAGAAGACCTAAGAGACGCATCAGAAAAATTTCAGCAATCAACTTGGAGATAAATCAACCAAATAATTACCGCCCTGCTTCTTAAACTTGTACGTTTGCATCCTCTATTGATTACCTGACTTTGAAACTACCCTCTTGAATTTTTATGCTTTCTTTCACTTTGTGTTTTGCTACTATAGGCCTTCTACCACTCGACCTTTAAAAGTAAGCTTCCTTTTCCTGCAACTTTGATGAACCAAAAGACGAACAGGAGGCTGATGGATTTCCAAAAAGTTTCTAGAATTTTTTTGACAATAATAATTTAATTCGTTTAGATTAGACGCTGAACTGCTTTCAAATGCTTCAGATTGATAATATCCATTAACGGTTAGTACTCACCAGTTTCGAGAGTTGATTCTCACGCTCTCCCTCGCTCCTTATTCTATGCTTTTTAACTCTCCATTTTCTGCCTCACGCCCCCCCCCATCCCAATCTCCCTCTTCTGTCTTTTAACCGCCGCTGTTTAATAAGTTTTGCTGTATCCTTCACCTTGTTTTCTGGATCTCTGAAAATTGTGACTGTCCTCTGTTAATTGAAAGCTTTCGCACATGTTAAAACGAACTTCCTCGAGTCTGCCTGATTTATTTAGTACTCACGCAAAAGCTAATTTCCTAAATCTCGTGAGTAAAAGGTTAAATTGGCCCTGCAGCTAGAAAATCATTATAAAAAACTGTCATAAGCTTATTAGCCTTCCAAATTTTCACAACCCTCCCCAATTTAATAATAACAAGAGACAAAGCAAAATAAAGCATTTCACCCAAATTTCTACCAAGCAATGACCCACAATTTTAGAAAATTTTATAAAGATTTTAATTTTTTAAATGACTAACACTAAATTTTTCATTTAATTTTTCTTGGATAAAAATTATGCATCTGTATAGAGTACTTCCTTGAAAAATTGTCCACGCGTTTGAGGGTTTGGTCAACCTTGAATCTCTTCTGAGGTCTTTCAAATCGTCCGGATAACGGTCTAGCCGACGACTGCGTTGGTTCTTCTAAGTTTTTGGAATTTCTCAGTGAATTGAGATATATGAGTCCAAATAAATTTCTATTGGATCCATGTAGTTATAACTATATTTTGCTATAGTTCACGTCAGAAGGTACTGAACGATGCGTCATGTTGGGATTTACTGCGAAATCTCAGTTCCTGATATACAGCCTTAATTTCCAAACAGAAAATAAATTCAAAGGAACTTATATGAACCCATGTCATCTATTGCATGGACGTCTTGGAATGGTCAAGAATATCAAAGCAGTTGTTAAAAGTTGTTCTAAATATCTGCAAGCGACCAAGCTTCTGCCACACCATGAACTTATTCCCTGGCTTAAACTGCAGCTCCACGGTCCCGCATACACTTGAATTTTGCTGGACCCTTCAATAGTCTCTCTCTTGTTGTGGTAGATTTGCAATAGAAATAACCCAAAGTTATTCCATTAAAGTCTAACACAAAAAACCCGATGATCGACACGCCCTACGACATTACCAAATCACACCCCTTCCTTGGTCTCATCAGCTACTACAGTACATTTCTATCAAAACTGCTCAATATTTGGGCTCCTCTAAATGAGCTGCTGAGACAAGGTATTAAAAGCAAATCTACTAAAAGTGAACAGTTTTGTTATATTGTACAGTGTTATAATTCTGAAAGCATCTCGTTCTCTTCTTTTTTCATAAGGGGTATAGTTAATTAAAATTATAACCAAATGTTCCATTGACCAAGTTTCACTAGTTGATTCCAGAGTTTCTAGTCGAACTCATGTCCGTAATACTCAGAGTTCGTGGTTGTGATTTATCTGATTGGTTTGTCATATCAATTGAATCAATAAACATTCTCTAACAGCCATTAACAGTCAGATGAGACTAGCAAAGTCATTTTAAATTAAAGAGAGTAACCTCTTACTGTTATATGATGAATAAAGTACTCACCCGAGATATCACTGAGCAATGCTCATTTTTTAATAATTAGTATTTTAACCTTATTAAGGGTTATTATTAAAAAGGCTGTAGTTCATGCTTTGGCATTCGGACAGATGGTTTAGCAAACTGAAGACCACAAATTTTTATTATAACTGTTAGGAAGTCCAATCGAATATTTTCTTTCCATTTGAGAGGAGATTGCAAGCTTCACTGGATTATCAATTATTGTTTCTCACCATTCACATCTAGATATGTAAGGCCACTTGTAAAGAAGCCAACACTGCAATCATTGGCTAACTGGGTAGTTACTCAATTATCACACACTCAAGCTAATACAAATACATTAATATTGTTAATAGCAAAGTCTTTTGACCTATAAGTCTTCTCCTGTTCTCTTCCCTGAGTCTGAGTATCTATAGCTTTAATGAAGAGGAACTGAGAAGTTGTAAAAATATCAGTAAATGTTAAGCAAATCGAAACAGAAGTTAAAGATGAAGAATTTACTATAAGAAAGAAATACCCCATACAGGAATGCTTGAAACTCAATCATTACGAATTTTATTTTGTTATCTTATAACGCTCTCTTTAATAATCTACAGCTCCTTAGTCCTCAGAATAAAGAATGAAGAAAACATGCGCTCATAAAGCTTGGGTAAGTGTAAATGACAGGCTGCCTGGCTAGTCAATAATTACAGGGCGTGGGTTTTCTCTAGTGGGCCTACACATCTAGGTGTGAGATGGGGAATCTAATCATCAATAATCCAGAGCGCGAGAGATGACGCTTGCGAGTTAGTCTCGGTGTATCCAGAATATTTGATTGGGCTTACGCACAATTTACTAAAAAACAAATACTAAAAACCGCGTTTAATTATATTGAATGAAACCAAGCTCAAAGACGTCTGAATCCCTTATTTTATTTCATAATTTCATACGGACTATCCTCCTTCACGTCATTTTGTTTTTATCAATGCTTATATTAAAATTAAAATTTGATCTGCCACTACTTTATCTTTTTTAAGTTCCTTTTGATTTGACGGGCTCATTTTGTTTTAATTTTTAGCCGTTATTTTGGCCAGTATTCAGATTTTGCAACACTTTTCAAATTATTTTAGTTTTCCCCACCTTTATCCGCCCGTACATCTATTAAAAAACCGGTTTACATTAGTTAATTATGAAATTTAAATATTAAAATCTGTTTTACCTAACTTCAATCTTTTATAAATTTTTTTTCAAATTAGAGGATAATTTAAGTTTTCAAGCACCAAATATTTATTCTGCTATTGAGAGAAAGTTTTCAGATTTGGGAAAAACAAAATGAGATAATTTAAAATTTCCTCTTTTGCCACAAATGTTCCGATTACATGACATGCTATTTTCATATCCAAATATAATTTTTATTCCCTTATTAATTAGGAAATATTTTTTAAATTAACTTTTATTAATGATTCCATCAGTTTATGCATCAACTTTGAGAGATTATATTTCATAATTATTACACTGATTTTCGCTAAGGCCAAATTTTTCATATTTTAAACATTAATTAAGTCCAAAATTTTCTTAACTAGTGTCGAGTAGTAGAAACGCATTTTCTTCTGAGCAGGTGGTAACTATTACGTTATTTTATTTAATTAGGGTTTATGCTGCTTCTTTTAGAGATGAATGCACATTTTTCACTCTCCATTCGAGATAGGTATCACAAGACGCTTCCTTCTGGGAAAAGCTTTAATTTACCAAAAATATACAGAAGGAAATATTTGCTTTAATGTTCCATCAGAAATAAGAATGAATATACCTTAAAACATTACACTGATCAAGAAAAATAGAGGTTCTCTTTTTGAATTAGGCAGCTAAAAATACTCATTTGTAACTATTTAAGCAGAAATATGCAAATTTAATATATTTTTAAATGCAAAGGAAGGAGGAATTATTTATTATTTTACGTAGATAACTTATCTACTATAATTGCACTGAAGATTTCAAAATCATTCCGACGTGAGTAACTCAAATGTCTATTTCATCCACCTCAAATAGTTTTAATTAATTTATGTTCGATTTAAAGTGAAAATTCACAGCAGGATATAAATATGCGTATTTAAATTAATTCAGATTTATATCAGTAAAAAATTATTAGGAATTTAATTTTTTAAAAGTGGAGCAATAGCTTAAATGTTTAACATTTACAAGAAAAGACAAGATTATTTGGCCCCTGGAGTGAAAATTTCCCTATCGTCCATTTCTCCATCTAAATTGACAACTATACATTATTTTTTCTTAAAACTTACCATCCAGGAACTTATATTCTTCCAAAATTTAAACTCTTTAAATGTCAGGGTCAAGGATATCATTCATCTTTTTTCTCTAAAATAATTAAATTATGATCGTTGAAATTTGTTTCCTAGTAACTTAACCGGCCTTAGATCTCAAATGTCTAAGGCTGTAAATTCAAAAATACGCGTTCAGCGAATCAGGCAAATTAAATGCCTCAAGTATAAAACTGACAAACTTTTTCCTAAAACTCCAATTTACCAATTATACGATTTCCCAACATTTTATCCGGTATTCCCACATATTATTAAGTTCATATATTAAAGCCACTTTCTGTTGTGAAATATTATCAGTTTTATCCATTCAGGCAATATAATTCCATCTGAATTAACTCCTCCATTCATGAAAAATTTGCAGTTTATTTCCGTCCAATAATCCTAATACTGCCAGTAAGTGACTTTCCAAATGGGGCAAATAAACGAAAATTTTTACCTGACAAATGATATATTTTTAAAAAATAAATGGCGGCCAGTTGAGCAATTTCGAATAATGGCAAATAAATAGATATGTGTCAAAGCGAACTGGAAATGATTAGAAAATTACAAATTCGCTTAGGAAAGTACTAAAACCAGTTGTCCTCGGTAGATAAATTATATTTTGCCTATGCTTCAAGGAGGCCGCGTTTTGCATTCCTCTTTCTGCTTAACCAGAAATAACCAGTGGTCATTAGTGTCACTGGATGAGCACCATCTCGTGACCTCTGATTTGCGGGCATGCACGTTGATCAATGGCCACTTTATGGTTACTTAAGTGGACACTGCTAACATCGACTAATTAAGCTTCACAAACTCATTTGGGAAAGCTTTCTTGATATTTAACACGGTTAAAGGGTAGGTATTCAAGGGACACGTTGATGAGAAAATTGCATTCTATTACCCCTTTTCTAGGCCATAATTAACCGGTGCGGAGGATCATCCACGTCACTGGATTATCAAAGGTTAGTGTCGGTCTCGTAATGTCTGATCTGATAGATGTGTTGCACCATTGGCGCATTGGGAAATGAAAAGCAGATTTAAATTTATTCGAAATTCTTACCTGAAAAATACGGGATGCGCAAATTTTTATCAAATAACTGTTTGATATTATTTGCATCACTTAATGTGTTAATGATCGATTCGTAGTTTGGTTAATTATTGACCATTTAATTATTAACTTGATTAATTCCTATAATTAATTATTAGTTGAATATATTCCTGCTGGTCTCATTTGCCTCTACGTGGTCATAAGAAGATATAAAAGAAGTAAAGTGACACAACGAAACATTTAGCTAAGTTAATTGCTCAGTAGACTTTGAATATTATTGACATGAATTCACATAAGAACCCAGGAGTCGAATCAGGAAAGTTAAGCTTTGAATGTTTGGATATCACAATGTGAATCACAACTTATTTGAGAATGTGGAATACTCTACACTTCTCGATTTCAAAAAGGTATGATATTCGATGTCTTTACTGAATTAAGTACTCCGATAGAATACCTGTTAGTCCTTTGCTAGATCATCTTGCTATTTTGGGTATTCAAATGTCATGCCGTGAATAAAACAAGGGAAAGTGTTTAGGTTGTCACGTTTAATCAGACATATAAAATATTTATAACCCCGCATATCAGATGTATGGGAAAAGTTAGAGTGATATAATTTAAACTATTGCTTTTTGAAACTAATTTCAGTTTCTTGTTTTAGTTATCTATTTCTCATTAAATGAGCCCAGAGTTGTTAACCAATAAATGAACAAGAATATAGGTCGGTATTCAACCGAGTTTTGTTACATTAATTTTTTCGAAGGTTTAATTCCTAAAAGATTTTAGACAACTTTTCCGACTTTGCAAGTAAACTCGATATTCATTAATTCTTTAAAAGAAACAGTTACGGACTGGATAGCCATTACACCTTATCACATTCTGAGCATGGTGATCACGCTACGTGCAAATAACATCGTGTGATCACAATCCCAGACGGAAATATATGCGCGCAAGCCCAGCAGTGAAACAGACAACTGCATCTATTTAAGTTAACATGTGAGTTTAAGGTTCGTAAATTTATGACCACAGTAATTGAATGCAGTCTTAATTTATGTAAATACGATTTGTATAAATATCAAATTTGCACATCCGTGATAAGATGTATCTGCTATCCTAAGACAAAATCTTTCGTTAAAAACCGCTAATTTATCCATAGGTCTTCTCCTATAAAATCCAATTGCCGTGATGTGCGGTAAATTTCAGTGTTATGAAGTACACGACTTTTCTCAGATCCTAAGAGTGATAAAAAGAGGCTAACCGGACAAGAATAGCCTATTTTCCAAACTAATTTCACCCCACCACAATCTGCGGTAATTATAACCAGGGAGTAATATGGCAGTGACGTGGAACTGATGTCGTCCCTTGGATGCACGCCAAGGCCTTGTTTCACCTTCTTATATCTAATCTTTAAATGTATATTAAACACTAACATTAAGAATGTCAACTGGAATGATATATAAAATTGTACAGAAATAAACACTGAAAGAAGAGAAGCAAAGTGTCTGCATCGGCAGTATGCAAGTTCATAAGCCATAATTGACCAAGACACCATTTGCTGGACTGAATCGAATGTTTTTGGGAACTTCGTTGATTTGATAAACAGTCACCAACAATAATAAGCTATTCAAAAAGGGGACAAATGGGAAACCATGTGCAAAGTGCATTCCATGTTTTGCGATGAGGCTTTTTTGCTAATTTTTATCTTCTGATGTATGTTTCGACAAATGTACAACATTTAACTATTATCTAACATGATCATCCTTATAAATGAGTTCCCTCCATAACATTTATTCAAAGCGGTTTGCCTGCTAAGAACATGGTTTCAAATTCTCCTTCATAATTTTAATTATTCAATTTTCTTTCATTTGTTAACCTAATTAGCAGAAACAAAAATCTATTGGAAACGGTGATCGTATTATTAATAAAAATGGCCCTCATAGCATATGAAGTTCAGACGCACACTTTAGAAGGTGATCAGACTTTCTACCTCATAACAGGTAGCCAAAAAGGTCATGGATCTACTTGCTTGGTTGATATTTGTCAACAATCAATACACGCAAACACAGATATATGTCTTATTTCTGAGTCTTTTGGGTCGTTTTGTGTAGTTACTAATATATTACACAGACCATCTTGAATGAACTCAGCCTACTAGACTCTAAAAGGTTAAAAAGTTGTTTTAATATCAAAACTGTAAATCTCAGCTTATAAGGGGCTAAAATTTCAGCAATAAAAATCATGGGAAGAAATTGGAGATGTAGCTTTCTTCTAGCATCAAAAGAAATACAACTCACTTGTAAGTACGCAGCAACTAAAGTAATAATGAATGCAATCCTTCGTTCATGAAGAGCCTTAAGTGTAATTAGTGACCAAATTTGGTTTTAATTCTTCGAACAAAATCAACTTCAAAGACTTCTAGAGGACAAATAGAAGCGAAAAGACACCTTCGAAGAAACCTTCACGTTGTTAATAACGAGATCCTCATGTATCATCCTTTTTCCAGCCCTCTTCCGAATATGTAACATTTAAAGTTGTATACCCCCTCCCCCATTGAATAGTATTTTTCGTACGAATATTTCTTCAAATAGACAAATGACAACAGCAGCATACTTTTAGAAATTCGTGTTTATTCTAGGCCATTGAAGCGAAAATATATTCAATATTAGAAAAATTTAGAGCTCATTTTTAACTAATTTAGACATTTTAATTTTATATATAATAATCTGTTCAAAATACAAGGATGTCTTTTAGAATTGCGCAATTTCGACCTGATTTTTTCTGGCTTTAAATTCACGGATTTCATTGTTCTTGCCAAAAGGTATATTCAAGAAGTTTCACAGTGTACTCATTATTTATATAATTTAATAAACAAGAAAAATATTTCTTTGACACTTAATGAAATAAATGGAAAAATGCTTCAATAAATAATCAAATGCATTTTTCTCTACCTATTTTGTTTTTCAAATGGTGTTTCCCACCACAAGAAAGTAAAGAGGAAAATTAAAATTTTCACTTCCTGGATTGAAGACACTTTACTAAACTCAGCCGACTTAGTAGCTGTCTCACCTCTGCCATGTTAAAACCGTATAGTGCTGAATGCTATATAAGATCATCTTGCCAGCTAAAAATTGAGTTGAGGCAGCGACACCGATCCTTCTTGTTTATCTTCTCCGGTATTTTTTCAATTATTAAAAAATGTAACTTTTGTCCCATCAAGGAAAACAACATCAAATTTATTAAATAAAATTCTCCAAAACCTTCTAGTATAAAATTTAATGCCAATAATATTATAAAACACTCAGGATGTCTTAAGGCCCATTTCCAGAGCCGCTTATCTGCCAACTCTAAGATTAAAAGGCGAAAGTGCGATTTCGTATATCCATTTTCGGGAGGAAATAGATAATTTGGTCAACGATGAACCTAAGTTGAAGTAGCCGAATTTTATTTGACTGGCAGAGTATAACAAGCAGACGGTGGCAGTCAGTTGTTCATTCAAGATGCCCCCGTGAGTTTCTTGAACTAGACTAGCATTATCCCAAAGTATTTGACAGAATGCAAAATATATAGAGGTAATTAAAAGACCTAGAAGCACCGTTGTACACCCCCGATGAGCCGAGAATATCCGATTTCGGATTTGCGTATTAGAGAAACTATGAAAAAGTATCTGAAAGAGCACATTCCTTCTTAAAGCAAAAACTATCACGAAAACACACCGATTTGAGTGTGTTGATTTATCTGCAAACCGTAAAAGAAGTCTAATAGGGAATTACCAAACTTTTTGAATGATTTTTGCTAAAAATTACTGAAAAATATGGCACTATTTCCTAAAATGTATGTTGAAGAGTGAATCACAGCTTAATGCATTAAGGAAATTGAAGGAGAAGCAATAGAAATTACTCCTAACCTAAATGTCACTCGATCAAAAAATTTGTACTCCAGTAATTAATCACTAATCTAATTTTAAATTCTGAATTCATTTCATACCAAACGACATTTATTCTATTTTAGAAGTTGTTGGATTAAAATTTTTACAGGGAAATTTGAACAAGCCACAGGCGAAATTATATCTGTCTTGAGACATCATAATATGATGCCAAGTCACGCAAATTATAAGTTAATCAGATTCGTTTTTTGCACAATTTTTCCTTTTTAAATACGCTCTTATTCTTTCGAGAGTTTCTTTTTCATCTCTTTCACTTTTAGAATTGGTATTGGTTGAACGTTTTCTTCTTTAACTTGTTGCTTTGATTGTAATTCCTGTTGCGGCTGTATTTGAGACTCATCTTCTTGTTTCGATTGCGCGTGAGGTTCCTCAGTCTGAGTTTGTTCAAACTCAACTTCCTCCTCGTCTTCTTCCTGTTGAGAAGTATTATCTTCGTCTTCCTCCGCCAAGGCTGGAAGACCAGCGTCGCTAGGTGTTGGCAATTGAGGTTGAATTATGGATGCTTGGCTACCCTGTGGAATCGGGAGTTGATCGGCTGAGAGACTGTGTTGATCCGTACTGTCGAAGAGTCTGAATCGCGAGCCTAGTGCTTCTATTGGAACGTCCAGGTCATCCAATTCCATAGACTGATAAAAACATGTTGATTGGTTTGTGTGGATTATAGCAAATAATATCTCGTGTCTCTTCTTACCGAGCGGGTATTTGCCATGCTGATAGTGTTTGCAGGCCTCTCGTGAGGTTCAGTGACACTAAAATTTGGAAAAATATATTCTTATTTTTAAATAAAACACATATATGACAATTATCCATGATCTTATGTTAATAGTTGTATAAAATAGGAGAATTAAAAGTCAATTTTGGACTACCCACCTATTCATTCAAACTGTTTCCGTTTCTCCTGTAAATATTTTATTGGTTTCAAACAAATTGAGATTGTAATGACGTGTGTTAATACCTCGAATAAATTATAATGAGCTCTATTATATTAAAATCATCTAATCCATTTCTACTAACTGCTCTAAGCCAGAAAAAAGAGAAATATATATTGAGATGGTATGATCAACACCGTAACTTAATTAGATGCCCAATATACCTCAAATGATTCAAAGGTATGAACCCAGTTACACGCGAATTTATTTCTCTTATTTGAGGTTTTATAACCCAGATATAAAGCAGTACATTGTGCCCATTGCTAAAAGATTTATAATATGATGAATCCAGAAATTAAGCAAAATAAGGCTGAAATGAGACTTACATTATTTTCGCTGCCGATCGACCTCTCCAATCTACTTCAACAGTTCATCTAGCTAAGTTACTGTGATCTATTTAATCAGAAAATAACGTCTCACTGTCCACATTTTTTCCGTCCATTATGCTGGATCCTGATAAAAGCCGATGAAACAAAGCACATTGGTGCACTGTTTATGCTTCGTTTCGGGTTTATTAATTCCCAGTCTTCAAGTCGCCCATCATCCTTTCCATTATGAGAGCGTATATCGCTGTTGACAACATGACAACTAGTTGGGATAAAACTGTTATCCGTCTGAACTTGCTTTAATCTCAAAGCTTTGTAATATGAAGACGGTTCGTTTAATTAATAAAGTTTCTTGGAGTAATCATAAGTCTGCTTGTATCTCTGGGTGTGAAGTAACTGTAGTCTAACGATATCTGGTGAGCAGATTTACCATAGCGATAGAAAAGTAAAAGTTCTATCACTCCCAACAGTATGGAAGAGGTATACTTTAAAAAGGGATCATTGGATGACAATAAAATAAGCTGACAGTTTGTTGATATTTTGATGTCAAAAACGTAAAGGCACACCCCTTTCACTTCTAACTTTAGGCACAATGGACTGATAATTTAAGGGCTCTGTGATTAAATTTCAGGCAATCCTGATTTCGCAATCAGTAAAATGGTTCTTTAAGCGTAGTGGGAAGCTCTACTAGTATATGCCATATACAGATCCTCAAAATAACTCACCACAACGCTTACTCTGAACAAAGTACATTTCAATTTTTTAAATGTGTCTAAATGCAGGGATAAAATGTATGAAAAGTTTCACTGAGAAGAGGCAATGAGCCAGTTCCTACAAAATTGGAAAGAAAAATGGGTTTTGCCTTTAAAAGATGAACATCAAGAAATTATTTATTCTCATAACTAAGTGTGTGAGACTTTTCCATCGATAAATAAGGAAGAAATTGATCTAATTTTAATTAACGAATAATTTAAACAGACGTCTAGAAAATATGTTGACCACGTCGTTTTGAATTTGATAAATCAAATCACTGAGAGTGTGATGAGAAATTATTATGTTAAAGTTAATAAATGTAACCTTCTGCCGCTCACATTGTGTGAAGAAACGAAACATTTGAAGTGTTCATTAGTATTTATGAAGAACATTTACATATAAGTGTTGGCAAGCATAAATCACGTTGAATAAAATCTGTCGATATTTCTGCGATATAAAAATGTCTGCTTAACGAGATTTGCTCATCCACTTATTCGATTCTCCGAATCGCTGACTACAAGACTGTTGAATTCTCTATATTGTTGCCTAATACACATATGCAATCACCAATTCTGTCCCATTTCCGTTTTGAGGTATTTGAGTTTGTACAATTAGAAAAGGCTTTAAGACCACACGCAAAGACTCATAGGTTCATTCATGCAAAACAGCCAGAGTAACTCACTGAATAACACAAAACTGGGCCGCCTCTTCACATAACTTCAAGTCTGGCTAGCTGATTAGACTTTCATACTCAGCTCCCCCATTTTCTGCTCCCTCTTGGGACTATTCTCTTCTCCTCCTTCTCATTTCATTGCATTTGCCCAATGCTAATATTCCAACGCAGCTCATTGTTTTCTGATTTTAAAAAAGGCTATTGTATTCAAATGATTTTAAGGTTACTGGATTATTAAACGGATAGATCCGACCCAATTTGGATGAATTCTTAAAGAAGGTATACTATTGGGAGTATTCCCACCTGAGGCCATCATCCAGCTAATTTTCTCTGTTCTACATTGAACTCTCCCTAATCTAGAGCCTCTCTTTCCGAAAACGATAAATTATCACTGCATTAAAATGGCTCCCTATGATTACATAGTGCAAACTGTTTTGCTTCGTAACCATTATAACAATAGTAACGATCCCAAATTGTTAGAATAACTTAGCTTCTATATTCAGGGGAACATTTTGGATTTCTCCATAAATCCGCAAAAAAATTAATGCAGCACAGTATTTTATCGCAATTATTATTCCAATAAAAATAGTCTTCAATAAACAGAATTCGATCTTACAATTTTAAAATTGATTGATCAAATTGCTCTCAGACTTATGACATGCAAAATATAACTTGTTTTTACCACACACTGGCTCTTATTAATACTTGAATTTTTATGGTCAATGTTGATTAAATTATAAAAGTAGTAAGATAAGTACAAGTTATGAGATTCCTGCTTTCTCATTTTCATGAATTTTATCGAAAAATCTCCTGAAAAACTACGGATAAAAGCCTCGTTTACACCAAAGAAATATGATAATTTTCTCAAAGTGTGACCAGTGGTCATAAAATTACTACCTAACAGAGGGATTATTTTAAAGTGGATGACCAACTGTTGGTTATTCTCTGACCACTCAGTACTGGGAACTATGTAAGAGACAGTGAAAGTCACGAACTTTGTTTCCCTCCACTTGAAAGTCACTTAACTTGTCTCAGTAAGGATAATAAGTAAAAATGTTTGTATTTTACAGCTATATTGAACTCGGTCGACGAGCTAAATCCATCCTACAGGACGGTAAAAATTGGATTGCATTTCCAAAGAACATAAGGAAAGAAAAAAGCTATTCATTAGCTCTGACGTGATCTTTAGCTAGCTTTTCAGAAAAACCAATGACACAATTATAAGTAGGAATGTATAAGTGGTGGAGAACTCTAATTACTTCACAATGAAATCCTGATATGAAATTTCCTCTCTTGGTTATAAGGCAGAAAGCAAACTCAAATGCACATGAGCAAGAAAAATATGAAATTCGTTTTTTTAAACCATCGGTTAACTTTACAAGCCAAATTGGCGTACACATTTTACTCTCGAACTTTCTCATTTCAGAAATTCAACTCGTGCAAAGAAAACGATTGTTCGGCTAAATTAGTTTCAGTTAATTTTATCTCTAACAAAAAATCTCAAAAGGTTTTGATTGTTCAGTTAATTTTTATTTATTACTTTATGAATAATTTATTCTTGAAATAATAATTTACCTATTTTAAGATGCCTTTCAGCGATCGGATTTGATATTATTAAAAACCTACCAAATTCATAAGTTAAAACGAGTTAAGTTTAAAAAATCATATCTACCTGCTCATGCTTATGAGCAGACACAAAAGAATTAAAGTTGCTTGACTAATAATTCAATGAAATTAACTTGTCACCAGGTTCCAAATATTGTCGACACAAACACATTCATAAATTCATCGATCAAACCAGAAAATTTAACTGTTGAAATAGTTGCGCATTATGGAGTGAGTACATGCCTTTTGACAAACTGGACATTTCAAGGCCTAGGAACTTAAAAAGTAAGACTCATGGCATTGTGTCCTTATTATATGTCATCACTTAATTGGCTGCTTTTATATTTCTTGAGTTAAAATGCAATCCCTTAATTAAAACGCGTGGAAAATTTGTAATAATGTTATTATCAAATCTTGTAAATACAATACATATATAGTATAAGTGCAGTTAGTGGCCAGTGCACATTCTACAGACTCTCTGTTTACATTATTGCTGATAAAATTTCTGCCATTATAACATTGATCGCAAGCGTTGTTAGACCGAACAAATGAAGCCATCATCGATCAATATGTAAATTTACTTCAACTGTCAATCAACGATTTATTCATTTAAGTTATTTAAATTTCCTGGAAATGGTGAATTTCTGCCTTCGATTTACTTATTAATTTTATTCTGAGTCGATCGCAGGCGTACTGCTTAGTGGCATTAAACTTAATGTGCTTCGTACCTCGTAGGTTTAAGAGATCAAGATATATTTTGATCAATTGCTTGAGCTATGAAACTTCACAGATCGATAAAACAACAAAATATCTCCCTGATTTGTATAGCAACGATAAATTATCATTAGCACTATTCTTTGTTTCATATTGAATTTTACTGCTACCTTATTTCGGTTGCTTTCTCATAATGAAAATTTGGAAACACTCTATGCTACTATGGGTCAATCTAACACTATATTTGTGGTAGCAGTTACATTTAACTTACTTGATGTTGAACACTGATCCGATCATTTGCGTTGATTGAAGTTTCTTTGAATCGGTGGTATGTGGAAGGCTGATGTTAGCAGAATTCCAGAATTTATCCTTTACGAGTTCTGTTGGATTGTGCTTCTTGTCGACCATGTGCATTCCGTACTGTGTTAGAGAAAAATAAAGACCATTTATCAATCATGAGTGGTTTGAGTATATCCTAACATTATTTAAAAATCTGATGGTATTTATGAATAAAAAGATATTAAACTTCCGCAAGTTAGCGCAAAATGTTGAGGTATTCTATTCTACTATATTGATTTTGATATCATTAAAAGAGCGATGAATGTAAAATTAAGGCACAAGCACTCGAATTTCACCCCAAAAATTTGTCATATTAAAATCCGTTAAAATTTTGATCGTTTCATTATTATTATTTTAAATAAAAATTCTTACTTGAATTGTGGACATCATTGTGTCAATATTTTTATTATTTTTTAACTACAGTTAAACAAACTAATCTGTTATTTTTAAGTGTGGAAGATCGGTTAAAAAGATGTTAAATAAATGATAAAGGAAGTTGATCAATGGCATGGCGAGAAAAGCATTAAAAAGTCCCACCATATTCGATTTTTTGACTCCACTTGTGCAGTATTTACCAAATGAGTAGTTCACGTTCCAAAGTTCAAATTTCCTAGATTGCACCAAATCCTTGTGTACGATGTTCAGTGCTTATTGCCTATTATTTAATCAAAAAGTCCGTTTGATCGTTTCAATTAATTTTTCTTCCAGTGGTTGAGAGGACGAAACAATCTATCGTGATATTCAACAGCAGACCTCCATAAGTCGTGCTCACTCAAGGTAAATCCTAGGGACACTTATGTTATGTTATGAGAATTCTTCTCTGATCTACTTTACAGTGTAGCTCCAGTTCATTTTGCCTTTGTATCCACTACGAAAGGTTGATCATATTACCAAGAACTTTTTAATGAATTTCACCCGTATCGAAATATTTATTTGAAAATTTAAAATTAAAAGCTTGATACATGATGGCCATTAGGTATAATATATTGAACCTAATTTGTTGATCCATTTCCGGGCCAACCTATCGACTTCATTTCTATTTTCGGTAGGAATTATTTTAACCAAATTTATTATTTTCAGATTTACTTTCACTTTATATGAACTCCATTACCTTTCTTCAATTAAGTGCCCACTACTTGTTCGATGAATGTTCATTCTTGTTTTTAGAGCCTAATCTAATCAAAATGGCAAAGGTTCTAATCCGAAGCTGTATATTGTGGCTCAAAATTTAATCATCAAGTTATATTCTAGTCACTATTCAGAAAATTCATGACATCAAACTTTACGTATGAGGTCAAGGTAACGAAAATTATAGCCATCATAAGAACGCATATAAGTAAGTTTACCTATGTGTGTCGGTTAACAATAAGAAATTTGGTTCTGTCTGTTCTCAGAATCAGTATTAACAAAAACACTTACCGAGCCCATTAGGGGAGAAACGTTATCAACGCGTAACTTGGGTAGAGGTAAAGTATTATATGGCCACTCTTAAGAGAAACTCGCTTTCAATCATCCCTCTTAATAAAATTAACAGTGGGGTCGACCACTTATATCACTAGATTTCCGTTGATGAGCATCGATCACGTGACATCTAAATTATTAAATGTGTATGTTGAACACTACGCCACCGGTGTACTAACGTTGACTGAATCTTCCAACTATAGCAATCCCCATTAATATCGAGACATAATTACGCACTATATAGCTCCATTTGTTCACACCTTCAGCTGAGAACCGTTCTGGATTAAACAGGCCTGACTAATGACGTTTATTTAAATCCACGCTGATTAAAGTGCTTGTTTACAAAGTCAGAGGTCACGGATTCAGTGCTCACCGGTGCAAACCCAATGAGAAGAATGGCCAGCCGCACTGGTTAAGTTTTTCTGACAAAAGAGCTAGCAGAATACGAGTTTCTTCCCAGAGAAGGCACAATGATGCCACCAATCGTAATTAGGTTGAGCGTTGGGAAATGCCTTTGTAAATAGGCTCGAAAATTACTATTATCTTCAAATGCAATTCAGTTTATGAGGTCTTGGTTAATGTGTGTCCTTGTACATAATGTGTGTTTCTCTCACCCTAACTCAGCCTATTTTATAACTTGAATGTTGATAGACTTGTGACAGACGTGAAATTTTGCTTATTTTAGAGACACAAATAAAGCCACCTTCCCTTTAATTTGCTGATCAGTAAGTAATGATACACAAATGAGCATGTGTTAACAGGTAGAGGGGGTTACATTAGAAAGACAATGACTTTCTTCAGGCATAGTCAAATCTACCAGATGTCGACTCTGTTGGTAATTGCCTTAAATAGCAACATCTGTAATTGCTACTGCTGCTTTTTTGTTGCTGCCTTAGCTACATAAAAGATAGTTAAGCACCTCTTGGTTCAACTCTATTGTAAGCAAATAACTCACACTCCAGTTGCTGTCAATAATAGCATTGATGTCAAAATCTTCGTCATCCTCGCCCATCGGATTGACAAGTGTTTCTGCAACCTATATGAAATGAAAAAGAATGTAATGATTCACTTCATACTTCAAAATTCGTAACGAAAACACTTTAGTGATATTAGATGTTAGGTATTAGGTCGAAGAATTAACATTACTCAGTAAGCTCTGTTAAGTTAAAATCTTTTAACCGGTTTTAATGACGTAAATCTCAGCTTCCACTAGCTAAATACTATGTGGAAATAACGATGAGAGTGGCACAACGCACAATTTCAGAAATTAGCGTACTTCTGGTATCAAATAAGTTTGAGCTGAATTGCAAATGTTACCATGAAGCTACAAAGGAATTCATATCTCCATTTATGAAAATTTATGCAATTTTTACTAATTGTCTTGAGAAATAGCCTTCAATGGAAATGAACTCCATAAGTATCTTGAAGGTGCTAAGGTCAAATTAGCGCATATAGCAACCCATGCTCTAGGGCTAAATTTACTTTTCAAAAAAATATGCCGTCATATTTTATTTTCTCCATTTGATAGCTGTGTTATTTAAAGCATTACAGTTTGTGCCTGATTCGCATTTGTAATGCTGACACTAACGGATTATTTTTGTTGATCAAACTGACTTAATTAATAAATGGACTTCAATATGGATAAGTAAAACTCTAAAAGATATTAAAATTATCATATTTGTTGCTTCCTTTAAAACAATATCATCACTAGTAAACGGTAACAAGAGCGGAAATAGATAGGTTTTATGGATTGATCAATGGAATCTTATTTCGGCTTCTAAATTAAAAAATCTTGACTTAGACAGTATGAGAGTATGAGAATTCACAACTTTCAGTGAAAACGAAAACATATTTTTTCACTAGAAGGCCTACATACAATTGACTTTAGTAGCTTCATGAATTAACAAAATTTAATAGTTAACGAAGATATATAGGTAAGCATGTATGCTGACAAGTCAGAGGTCATAAGATCAATGCTCATCGGTGCTCACACAGTGACATTAATGACCAATGGCAATTATTATTTCCGGTCAACAAGAAAGATGGCAAAATTCAAATTTTTAGAGAAAAAGACTACAAAAGACTTCCTCCTACCCAACTCAAGCCTTGTGAATGTTCTCATCAATGATCTTAAGAAGTTCAAAAATGTGTAAAAGCACAACAGGCATCAACCAAACATCCCGGAGCCTGGGAAACAGATTGACTAACCTGAATAATAATATTGTAATGTTAAGAGGAAGTTAAAAGGTTTTCGTCGTTGATTTTAACTCGAATCACTAAGGAACACACTGACGTTGATTCACGTATCTAATTAGGTCAAAATACTTGGTTAGATGGCTCGCTGTAACTCAGTTTACATCAAATCCACTATCATCCGCATTAGGAATTCTAAAATTTCACTTTAATGGTGCCAATAGTATCCAAAAATTTCTAACGCTTATTCTGCTTGCATACACACTTTCTATCGCCTATCGCTTATTAGACTCATTGATTAACAAATGGAGAAAGCTCTTTCACAAGGACCCAGCTGTCAGGCAAGTATCAACTTGAAAGGGATATAAATGCTAATGAAATGCTAATGACATGAAGAAAGAAGACATAAAACCTTTCAGGTTTTTTCTCGTAATAAAAGAACCGGCTTTGTTAGGAATTGGACAGCATGAAAATTCATTGTCAAAAGTACTTTTCTTTTATCGTAAACATGTAAATGTTTATTAGCAGCTTATGGAATTTCCTTGTCTTCCTCTCTATAAACAGTCACCCTATTGCCTGATTTAAGAAGAAGTATTCGCTCCGAATTTGTACGTCCAGATAAGTTTTAATTTTTTAAAATGATCGTTCTTGTGGATCTAGCGTAACCTGAAGTACTTCAAGCTCTGGATACGTGTTCTCTCTCACTTCCCCACAGAGCCGGCGTTCTTTGATGAATGAACCTTTAATTGCCCCATGAGTTATGCCTCATCTTAAAAACTATATAATGTCACTATTTCATTCACAGATTAAAATCCAATCTGCCCATTAAATTTCCTATTTCCGCTTTTCTAATCTCTGTTATTTTCAATAGACCTATTAAAAATTGTTTTCCATCTCTCCATCGAAATAATTTAAATGGGTTGACAGGTTAAAAAGACTCTGGAATGCATGACTACCTCCATGTTTTTCATTCCATATTTTCAGGAGCACATTCATATTTGTGAGATCTTCATATTAGCTGATCAGTTGTAGCATTAAGATTTTTCCGATATCGGGATTCCTCATTTTATCAGCAATTTGGTTTAGAGCTAAAATTTGCTGAGGTTAAAGACTTGCTCGCCAAATTTTGACTAGAATAACGTGCTCACAGTTTTGCACATTGTTATTTGTCAGAGCCAGCGCTTAGAGTGATACAAAAGCTTGTCATTGCTCATATTAAAAACACTTATCCCCACTAATATTGAGCCAAACGTTGTTTTAATTTTAAGCAACTGCAAATTTTATCTCAACTGCCTTGTAATTATGAAAGTGGGTTTAGTCCAACCC
The DNA here is from genome assembly GCA_900708905.1 of Hymenolepis diminuta. Lineage (NCBI taxonomy): Eukaryota > Metazoa > Platyhelminthes > Cestoda > Cyclophyllidea > Hymenolepididae > Hymenolepis > Hymenolepis diminuta. Next base: position 3,900,512 of record CAADRB010000001.1, on the reverse strand, counting down.
CTCGATCTTTAAAAGTTGGACAATTCCAGACACGTTCTTTTTATCTATGCAAATAAGTAAGAATTGGTTCTGGAAATTATAAAAAATTATTAACGAAAGCAAAATTTGTACCTGATAACCGACATTAAATGTAAGTTTAAAAAAATGAATTTTGTCAAAACATTACACAACCAACTTACAACTTTTCAGGATCCCTAAGTGCTTATACAACATTTTGGTGAAACATAAATTTCAAGTAAAAGCGCATTTTCAACACTCGATGTAATTTATGTTAAATTCTAGAAAGAAAAAATGACAAACTTTAATTCACTTCTGAAGCTACCATTAGGATAATGTGCCAAAAATATTTCTGAATTTAAAGGGCTACTGCATGAACTTGAGTTACTATGACGAAATCTATGCTGGAATATTTTGTCCATTTGAAAAGGTATATTTTCCCGAAATTTCATGACTTAAACCATATTGAATAGATCAACGCCCAAAATAGAATAATTAAAATTCTCTTTTTATTATTAAAGTGAACAAAGACGCACTTCGATTTGTAGAAATGCTTGATTGACTTATTTGGGACATTTCTACGTCTATCTTAATATTGTTTCATGATTGGACAAATTCACATAAATATAATTCATTTTGAAGATCATGGTAAGTTCATTGAAACTCAAACCACCTACAAAGAACACATAGTTTTGTATATGAACCCTATGTCTTGACAATCTGATGTGTAATAATTTCGATGATAATACCGCATCTAGCCTTAACATTGTGCATTGCTGTTTATGATATTTTGGAATTTTGAATAAATTGAATATCAGGAGTTAATTTTGCCCATTCAAGTGTTTAAATTAGGGGAATATCTGATTTAAGTGACATAATTAAATGCGGACAACAGTGAATTAGACTTACTTTAAGCCAGCCCATGTAAACAATGAATTCCAAGATTGTGTAAAGCGGGATGTAGTAGTCTTTTCGGAAAGGTTTAGAGTTTATGGAAGAGTTCACAATAAACTGACGGCCAATTATAGAAGAGAGAAAGTAGGAGTAAACAGCCAAGGTAACGACCTAAAATTTGTGGAAAACTTCAAATTTGAACATTTTTAAAAGATACGCAAGCTTCGAGTTAAAAATCGGGACAGCTAATAACTTACCTAATTATGTAAAACAAATATTTACATTATAATATTTTTCATTTTTACAAATAATACTCTATTTTTCGAGCGTTTTAATAAATAAACACAAAATTCAGCCAGTTCTTGAATTCAAGAAATATTTGAATTTGTAAAGCATTATTGTTAAACTGATTTTTGATAAAAAATACTCTAATACAAAATGTAAGACCGCTTAGAATAGGAAATTATTTAGCATATTTAAAAGGTTGTATATCATCGTAATACTTTCTGTAACCTCAAGTTATGTTACGATTAAGTATTTATGCTATTTCGGTTCAGGGAAAACCTTCCCCTGGCCAGACCACGTGTTACGAATAATTGCCTTAATAGGTTTTGAATGCTTAAGAGACAAACTCTGGCCTTGTTTTATCTGCTTTCATTCGACAGTCGTTCTTTACCTCCTATTAGACTATTTTACTATTCCCTTGTTGAAATTCTTTTTTATGATTAATGATTTCCTTGTAATATCGATTTTTTAGCATACTTTAAGTAAGATGTTAACGGTACTCATAATTTAAAAAATTAATCTAGTCTGTCTGATCCAAAAGTATTAAAAACTGCAGTCCTTTTAAAATCCGATTAATAAACGACTTGCTGCTTTTGTGTCTAGAATATCTTATTACTACTTTAAACCTCCTAATAAGCATCCAATTTATCAGTGTAAAAATTTATTTATTTATTTATTTTGCTTTTATTAGCTAAAAATATTTACGCGAAAGATGACGTGAATGCTTTCTCATCAGTGTGACTCTTATCATTCAATGCAAAAGCGTAAAACTTTTTTCGTCGAGTAATTTTTGGTGTTTTAAGTTAAGAATTTTCCTACACATATAAAAATTAGTTCTTACCTGTGTGTAGACCAATGGAACACAGACTTTGTCCATGAGAAAAAGGCGCAATAGAGATTCACGGAAATCATTAATAACCTAGAATTTAAAAAATGGTATTTAAAAAATTTAAAATATTATATAGACATTATTAATGGGGGTAATCTAGCAGTCCAAGATAAAGACTGTGGGCCTGTTCATTTGGGTTAAATTGGTCAAATGTAGTTAGGTGACACATCAGATATTATTGGCTTCTTATTTGAGGAAATAACTAATTCACTTTCGGTAGACGATCTTCTTACCCACTAGATATTAAACAAAAGTAAAAAAATAAGAGAATTTAGTTTTTGTGATCTAACCGCCGTTAGCCATTTTATAATCCCTTGCCGGTTTTTCAAATATTCTGCCTATCACTTATTAAGCTCTAATTCATTCAATCTATGACCCTTATTCTTGTTATCCGATTTAATTCAGATATCTTTTCTGAGAAGTTGTCTACTCTAATACCTACGCCACTTTTCAGTTAACTATCTACAAAGTCGACGCCATCCTTGACATCCCAAATAAAATGTCAAGTAATAGGTTTTATTCATATCATATTCTTAAGTTCTTAGCGACCTGAAATACTAGTAACCTGCCTTTCTATACTAGGATAGACTATCCCTAACATTAAGTCAGGTCTTAAATAGTCGATGACACATTTTAAAATAAGACATCCTACTTTTAATCGAAATAATTACCAGTTTGAAGCATTCGGCTCATCTATTTTAATCCTATAATAATGGCAGCCCTGTAAATAAAAAATTTACCATGGGAAGTTATTTAATGTGGGCGCAATTATTTATGTTATATTTTGCATCACTGACGGTAATTAGCCATAATTAATTGGACAGTTCTTTTTATTATGCCTCTTTAAAGAATGTGTGGCGCGTCTTTTTAATGTCTTGGTCATAAAGAAGAAGTTAGAAGAAAAAATGAACTTTATTTCATCAAAGCCGTTTAATTCTAACGTCTTAATTCTTTAACAATAAAATCAGATTATATAAACGATATAAAGTTTTAAGAATACATTTAAATAAAGTACAACTATGTATGATAATTAAAAACAAAGTTTACTAGAGATAAAAGAAAAGATATAGGTAAAACTTAGCTTTATTTCTAATGTCATTTAATGACAAATTATTTTAACGTATTGGTCAAAGCAAACATTTTACACTATTTTAAGGCGGAGAACAATTAAACTTATGAACATAGACAAAACGTCATGATTTTTCTTAATATAATTTTCTTACATTTTACTTCAGTGATACACTTCATAAGATTATGTTTCAGTATTCCAAACTGCAACTTTCGGGATGGGTAAATGTATACACTCTATTAACCAGTTGTTTAAATTTAGTGGGGAGTCTTGTCCTCTTGGCTCACTTTATTTCAAAAATACATATTTGCTAGCATAGTAGATCACTCTACACTGCTTGCTAATTAGATTATATTATTATTACTCATAATAAAAGAAAATTTTTCATTTATCAATTTTGAGAGCAACTGAAATCGGTAGACAGAAAGTCGAACAATCTGTAAAGGAGGGAATCAAAAAGAAACCGAGAACAACATAAGGGTGTCAACAGTTTTACTGCGTTTGGCTTTAGGATTTAGGTTGTATGGAATTAACTTAATGAATAGTTCATGTTCCAAAATTCAAATTTCATTATTCGTGCCCCAGATTGCTGTATCGTAGGTATACAATTATAAAATATTTTTGTATAAATTATCGCTAAATGTTCACGTCTTTATGCAAGATAAATTTAAACTGGAAAGATGTAAAATATAGGTTGACCATCTGATCTCTAGATATAAACTATCTTATAGATTCTAGATTATTTGAAAAGCATGTTTAGAGAAATTATACAGGTTTGTATGGATTCTCGATTTTGATGAATCTTGGTAAATGAAAGTGAAATGAAATGGCATTGAGAGATCGATCACCACAAACCCAAAGATGATGTACCAACTAGTAGGTTCACTTTTTCCAGAACACGGACGCTGCTGGGATTATATAAGAAAAAAAATAGTTTCAAAATCACATATAGGCATCTTACTCAGATTTTTCATATAAATGGTGAGATTAGAAAAAGAAATTATAGATTTGAAGGAACTTTAATTTGAAATAAGAATTGACCTGATAATAATGGAGCTCTGGTGAAGCAGGGTTCTTCCGATTCCTCACCATCAATTTTAATGCTCCGAATATCCCCTTTATAAATTTGAACACACCTCCTCTTAATGAATTTTCACTTCTTACATGTTAGGATATTTCCCCATGATGAAAAGTTGTAAGACTTTTTGTCCTCGCCATGGGAGATAAATGAATATGTAAAGTCCGTTTATAGGCAATTACATATGATTGATGAAGCCTCCTCTGGTTACTTGTCAAATTTAATTTCAAACCCCTGACCTAACATTGACCGCTATAAAATCTAATAAGAACTCCGTTTAACTAGTTCAAATGTAATAAAAAGTTTTTCTACTTATTTTATTGCTATAAAATATATCCCAATGAAGAGAACATAACAATTTTTCAGTGCCGGTCTTATTTGTAATGTACACTTTATGCATAAGGAAACATTAAAAGAATGTATTTGTTGTTTAATAGAAAAAATTTTCAAATCATAATTGTGCAGAACATAAAATTACAGAAAAATAAGCAAAAGTTTTAATTAATTGAATCTTCGGGAAATGTAAGAAAAAATGGGCAATGTTTATCATGCTCTAATTTAAATTACTTTTAGAACTTTTTAATCGATTTATCTATAATTTTTTCAAAATTTAGTGTGCAATAAATTATTATTTTTTATTATTATTTAAAATAATAAACATCTAAAATTTGATTTTGATGAATAAATAAATATAATATTTCATATTCACACCAAGTGAGCTCTAGTGAATCCTGATATGTTTGAAAGGTCTTAGATAATCCTATCTCTAATTCTGGAAAATTATTTTGATGATTCAAAACTGAATCAATTAAACAAAAAATCTGCGTATCGCGGAGATGAAAACTTACCCTGAAGATGAGGATTAAAATCACAAAAACATTAATTTGGGAATTATTTGGACGCTAAAAAATGCATTATACACATTACGGCAAGTGAACAACTTAATATCTCTAAAATTACAATAAAGGAAGACACTTGGCAACCTGACTTCTATTCACCTATTCATCGCCTTCTATCGCGTATCGTCTTAAGATTAAAACTAGCAAAATTTGTGGCATCTGTATAAGGAAACATATTATTCGTATGCAATTTTTGGTGGTGCTACGTCAAGCGATAAACCAACAAATGCCATTTACGCCAGCAGAAGTGAAAATGTCTAAGTATAAGAGGAGTTTTGTTTGAAAGCAACAATCATGCGTATTCCGTGTTTTCAATTATACTTCCTGTATATTGTTGGCACGTTAAATGGATTTAGCACGTGCCATTGCAGCCTAGTGTGTCTGAATTTCCTAGTTGCGCATGTAATGAACGCATATTGCACATAAAAACGCCGAAGTGAAGACCCTTAGTGAATTTTCATGATCAATAGGTTCACTTCTGGAATATTTTGATTATCCACGTAATTATTATTAGAATTCAGCAGGAGTAAATCCTCGTGAACTCCGATAGGTTTGTTAATTTTATCTTCCTGCTCATGCCTATAAAAAGATAAAACTAAGTCAAAATAACATCACCAACCATTTAACTTAAGCAAACTGTCACCAGGCTCCAAATATCCTTTACGTAAGCCTATCCAGAAACTCGGAGATCAAACCATGAAAATTGAGCGCTGGAACATTTGGATATTGAGAAAGTGGACAAATCAAAGTTCCAAAATTCCATTTAATCTTCTATGTCATAGTTAAATTCGTTTAAATTTGTTTGCGTCTCATTTATTTCCACGTCAATTCTGGTGTGACCTTTAGTATGCTCTGACAATATCAATGTAATTAGTCATATGATTTAAACTCAAGCTCTCCCTACAGGATTGTCATATGTCCTCATATATATATATATATATATATATATATTACTTAAATTGTCAACGCGACCTGAGGAGATTTAAGATGTTAAAGCAATATATATTTATATGTCATCTCTGTAAGTATAGAGAGACCCACCAAATTAATAAGAAATAATCACCCTTAATTTTAACTAGAAAGAGAACTTTACTGTCCAATTGTAAAGAAGTCAGAAGATTTCAAGATTGTCATCTAAACTTTGATTCATAATGAGGTTTTTATACTTCCCGTGAACGCTCTGTCTTGCTCCCCCCCCCCCCTT
>CAADRB010000001.1:3864667-3894180 GCA_900708905.1 Hymenolepis diminuta | reverse complement strand
GACACAAATTTAAATGCTCTTCAAAGTTATCCTGTGACGTCTAATTCATTAGGTATTTAATTTTTGGAAGTGCATTTATTGAACAAATATTTGAAGTTCTAAAAAAGACAGCTTAGTGAGGTGAATTGACTTCTTCTTACGGTTGATTTTAGGGCCAATACCCCAGATTATCGAGGGTTATTGAAAACTTTAGAATAGAACTAAAGTAAATTAAATACCGATTTCATATTGAAATTGGTATAGAAATCTATATTTTAAATACTTGAGTGCTATTTAGTACTGTTGCAAAATAAGCATTATCATTTGAGCTAATCAGTACTGGAAAATGTTAAATTTACGGCTATTGCTTTCGGTTGTTGTGGATAGTCTCCGTTTTCAAGACGATAATGACGATCACCAGAAATTGGCATTACCTAGGTCAACAGCACACAGATTGCAATTAAAAGTTATAAGTCTATCCAATCTATTCAATTATACTATTTCTGGATCCCAAATGAATGATACTACATCACTTTGTTTGGAATTTCCACAGAACTTGTATTATTATCTATGTTATGCCGCAATGAAATTGAACTATTATTTGAAGAAAATAACAATTCTCACATATGGAACCAAAGTATCACAGATTTAAGGAAAGCAGAAATATGTGGATAACTTTTTACGCAGAAACAATCAAGACATTCACCATCGGAGGGGCATCTTTTAGAAAAAATATTTTGAGTAACTTAACATAATTATAAATATATTGATTTGAGCAATAATAATGCTCTTATTTTTGCATAGCAAAAATACTTACTCTCATTTTGATTTATGCCTTTACTTTTTGACTGGTTGCATATCTAAATTTATTTGCAATTTAGTTAAAACAATGAAATTGATATTTAAGAAAATTATTTTTAGATTCAACTTGTTAAAAGCCTTTCATCTAAAAAATACGAGCCACAATAACTGTTTTTTAAACAATCAGGTCATATTATTCTTTTATTATCGGATCACTGATATAATAATTGCATAAGCGTATTTCTAAATGCAATCATTTTAATTAAAAGAGGTTTTAGTTATTGATACATGTGACTAAATTTATAAAACTAGAGGAATGTGATCGAATATAATAAGCACATTTAGAGTAAAGTGGAAGATTAATCGGATTTTCACTACTATTTATGAAAACACATGTACAAATGCGAATCTACAAGGAGGACATGTAATCTCATTGGTTAAAATGAGATACAAATACATCCTTACGCACTGACGTGAATTAATTATCATTATTTAACCCAAGTTATTCCTTATATTTAATTAAATTTGTTATAATAAAGAAGCAAAAGAAGCAACAGCATTATCATTAGTGCTAATCTTGAGTGAACTCTATTAATCTCTACAGTTGTAAAATTAAGTCAACTCATTCTGCTGTCTTGACCATTAGAAGAAAAAGCAAACTAGTTTAAATCAACCAGAGGCTCCATAATTTTACAGATGGGAGTGGCACCACCATTCACTAGAACCTATCTTCCAATCGTACTGTCTATAAATATGAGGGAAGGACAAAGATTTCCCACAGTTACACAGATCGGTGAAGAAATTCTGGATTTAAGAAGGATACTCCTTAATTTACTTTCTGCTTTTCCTCAAAAAATATTCTATTTCAATATATTCAACCCCTATCGAAGTCGACCTATCGTTTAAATAAATGAATTAATAAATAAATAAATCTTTGTGTCCATAGTTACTCATTGACTCAGAATAGATGAATATTTTCATTCAACAGACAATGTACATACAGATGGTATATATTGTGCAAAATTGTCTATTATTCTGTAACTCATTATGTCTTTTTATTTGACCCCATACTGAAGTTGTATAAATACCGCAGTGTTGTTCTATTGTGCAATAAATAAGTGCCTGAAGGATACACTATGTTAAAATCATTTTAATTTAAACGCATGTAATACTGTAAAAGTCTTGAAAGCCTATAAAATCTAACGGTGAAGATAAGAATTGCGCTATAAACCCATTCTTTAAACTTAGTCAATCCTAGTGTGCGCTTTGTTCTGCAATCAGATAAAATTAGATTGTGCTTTCAAATACGAGGTTAATTAATTAGAGTAAATACAAACTTTAGCGACTGAAAACTAAAATCCGCCGTTTTTAATCACTTGCCATGGAAGATAATCTCAGTTCTAATCTCTTCAAAACCTTTATAACATTCCTTGCGAACTGATTTCCAACCTAATGCTCTCGAATATTTCAATTTGTGACGCTTTTAAAGACCAAGAGATCTTATCTCCAAAAGAGGTTATGTGGAAAAATTCCAGGACTGAAATTATATAATTCATCCCCCTCAGTATAAATTACACTGAAAACTGCGTACTTCCTGGCCGAAATCTCATCTCTGAAACGAAATTTTATTTAAATAAACAAGATAAAATACCCTAAGTGAACAAGAAGACCGATTACAAATACAACCATTATTAACATTAATATTCATTTTTTAATCACTTGTCTTCTATTAAACAATCCGCTTCATGCAATTGCTTTCATAATTAATAAATTTATCCCTCTTTGATGTATAAAATTAAATTTACCTTTAAATGTCATAAAGTTTAAAAAGTAAAATTAATTTTACATAACATGGCCTACTGAATTTTACTTACTTTAATTAGATTGACAAGAGTATGAGGATTCTTGATATATCCATCCTTTTCAGCTCGCATGGAAATTGCCGTGGCCCATACTAGAGGTAAGAAAGGTTGAGCAGCTACTGGATCCGTTGTTTCGATTAGGTCGCCCTCACGTTGCGTTAAAATACCTACAAATTAATACCAGTACTAGTAAATTAGCGGTGTTTTTCAAAATTAAATAGCCATTTGCACATCCAATAACTCGAATGATCTATTCTAATTATAAGGAATCAATAGTTCACTAAACATTAAGTACATATATCTTAATTTTAATTTCTATTAATTTCTCTTTAGATCAGACTTTTCCAGTCATATATCATCAAGAAAGGAAATGGGAAAATTAATTACTTCCTCAGTGATGATTAAACGGTTAGAAATCCATTTTACCATAACGCCATGAAATAATCAAAATTGATATGAAAAGTTGTTAATGCTAACTCGAATATAAGTCACAATACCACGCAAGGAAACCTTTGTTATTTTTAGCGAAATAAAAACTTTATCTTTCAATAATAAAACAACATTTAAATGCTGGGGCATCCGAGATCGTTCAATGGAACCTGATAGATGAACAAATAAGTAAAATTAAGCTATAATTTTGGGGTATGAGGAGCCTAATTTTATTTACCGGAGTATTTCTTTTTTATTCTTAATACAATTAAACTTATCATATTTCAGAGTTCCAGCGTTCACATATTAAGATTTTACACCTAGATCTCTAAATGAGTTCCGCTCCGTGATGATCTGCACTGACTATTCACTTACTTAAAAGGCGGAGTTTGATTATGTCATCTATAGCAATTTCAGGTCATTAATCCTGGTAAAGGCATTTTAACTACTATTAAATGGAGACAGCAAACTTTTCATGAATTACAATAATAAGGATTTCTAAATATAATAAATTTTATATTCTCCTTCGGTGGGAAAACCGCTCTGCAATTTACCATTTATCTACTCCACTTGATTGCAAGAATCAAACAATAAGTAAATTCGTTTCAAAGATGGCCACTGAATTTGATTTGAAAATCGAAAACTTACTACTGTTTGTTGATCATGTTAAAGTTAGGTTTGAGTAAAATCTGCTAAATTCGGTCATGTCAAAATCACGTTGGTTCTTATCATCCAGTTAATATCTTGGCTAATAGAAAGGAAAATGTGAGAAAAATATTTGACAAACCATCCAAATCAATAAACCATTTTACAAGCTCTAAATTCACTCAGGAGACGGAGGATAACTTTTGCATTTGAACACCGGAATTTTAGAACAGGAAGCATTAGAATTCAAAGATCTGTCCATATTCCGACATTATTAATTTATTCTATCTCCATCCCATAACTCATTTGACTCATTTTATTGCCCTCCGCGTCCATATATTTCTCCAGATGCTTCATAATTAAATTTCTAATGTTAGAAATTCTATTTCTTACAAAAATAGTGAGATCATCTCTAAAGCACTCGAATACTGGCATTATTTTTCCAACCACATATAATTAAACAATAAAAAATATAAAGAAATAAATCATTCCGTTATTAACGGATCATGCCATAAATATTCGCTTTTTTCAGAAGGTGTGGGGTATCAATCAAAAAACTGCATGAAATAGAGCTTAAAGTTACATTAGTGAAAACTTTTGATTTTGTAAATGATTTATTAAGAAGAGGAAGGTGAAAATAGTACTCACTTGAAAGGCAGAACAAGTTCTAAGGGCTCAAATTTCTTACATTGCTGAAAAATATTTCTCATTTAAATCTCCTTTTACTTGAAATTTAAAAAATAGTTTTATATCGCAAATTTCGTATTAGGGTTTATTCTTTTGTAACTACATCTTATCACTCGTCCTAAATATCCTAAGGATCTCGAATTTTAAGTGCATAAAAACGAGCGAATGAAAACTAGTCATTCCAGAAGAACATGACAAATTGAAGCAAAATGGATTGTGATGATTTTTTAATTAAAAAGTATATTGTGTATTAGTGTAATGTTTCGATTTTGTAAAAAATAAAAGTGATCATATAGTCTGTTATTTTAATAGGGGCCACCGTGTATATTTATTTTCATTAAACTCACGATTTCAGTTACATTCATATATATTGGAAATTTTCTGTGGAATTTTTTATTTAATATGAACGGATTATTAATATAAAAGCTCATTATCAGCCATCATTCTCAACATTACGTGGAACTGGGATGGATAAAAAGACCACTGCAGAGCAGCTTAACAACCAATCTCAAGGGCATCAAAAGGAGAATCCAGGAGAGGGACTTTATGTATTTTTAGGAGAGTACAATGCTAAGGTTCTCTTTCTGGAGCTTTAAACAAACTGACCAAATTTATTGTCTGGACAGAAACAGATATCTGATACATGTCTTAAGACGGAGATCTCAAAATTGAAATTAGAAGAAGCTGACTTGAATTTCATGAAGTATACTTCAAGTTGATAATTATCCAAAAACATAGTGCACTCTCACTTTGAATGGAAAGGTTAAGAGAAAACGAATGAAACCTTGTAGAAAATTATATCTTTTTGACTTCACACGTTTTTTCTTCAAGTACGCAGGAATAAAATCTCTCCATTTTTTCCACTTTTTCATCAGTTTACTCTACAATCTAGACATAAAGGAGCTCATAATATCATGCTACTTTGAGATGAAATATTAACAGTAAATGATTGACCATTTAATCATTAAATGAAATAACCAGTCGCTTTTAGGGTTCATTTTACTAAAATAATATCCAATCGACTCGGCTATAAAGTAGATCTCAATGCTTGAAAGTTGTAATAATAATAATATTTTATATTATTTGACATTTTTTTAAAACACTAAGAGATAGTGCTCGATTATTCTTTTAGTTCAATTGGTTTGATTTGTCTACCGGAAATTAACCAATCAATTTTGCTTAAAATTGTCTTTTTAATTATATTTATATGTGTTCCTTACCAAGAGTAATTTAATCTTGGGCTTGAAAGCGGTAGTTTCTCCATTAATCAATTAGTTACAGACGCCACCAATATATTTCACTTAGCCTAATCGTGTACAAAAAGTTCCCTACCGACTTGATCAACTGGACAAGGCAAATACAAAAAGTCCCTTTTCCCTTGACGTTTGACGTTAACCGAGAAATTCTTCGAAAAATACCTTTTACTTTTGTGGAATTTTAATGAAGTTTCACCTCACTTAAATAACTCCGTCTCGCTATTTTGTTCTCATTATTAACTGAAGGTGTGTACTTTTATTCTTTATTTCGAGTTTATAAAAATGAAATAAAAGTCTAAAAGGTAATTCCCTTTGAAATATGCATCCATCCTGTTCATTAAATCCGAAATTATCTAACCCTCATCCTCGTTAGATGACATTCACCAATAAAAAAGCTGAGTTTAGAGAATAAATAACATAATTCAAAAAGATAATTTTGAATTTCACACTTATAAATAACGAATCCGCAAATTTAATCACTTATTCTAAATGCAAAGACTGAGAGAATGTACATCTAAAATTAATTCAGCCTTTAATAAAGTATTGATCTGAAATTCTGAAATTTGAATTTTTCGAGACCTTTTGAAAGAAAAAGAAAAAATATCACTTAAGATGGAAGCTTTTTTGCGACTGAAACAAAATCATGTGGGATTCAATGCCGCCTGTTAGGATCAAAATTCTCTCTTTTCCTTTTTTAAAATGTAAATCTAACGTTGAGCAATAGAACGCTGCATCTTGCACAACTGAACGAAAGTTTTTATCAACAATGTGATTTGTTTAGCATTTAATATTATATTTAGTGAGGAGAGGAGAAGGGTAAATCAAAGAAATTTGATCTTGGTTGCAGTTTTTGTTAGGATCTCTTTAACCTTAAAACTATATTTCTTCAGATTTTCAAAGAGCGTTGAGCTGGAGCTCACCTTTCAAGGAAAGTGAGTGAAAAATGAATACAAGTTGATTATTCAGAACACTTCCTGAGTCCCGCTTTACCTATTCATTTTTGTCCGATTGCAGAAGAATGACAAAGTTTAAAGAACTGGGCAGTGGAACCGCTCTAAAATTTAATTTAAATTAGCTGACCGAGACAGTCATATGATTTCTACTAGAGTTTTATTTGTGAACTAGCCTAATATTATGAGAATCAACAATTGGCGAGGCAATTTGAAGGTCATTGAGAATTCATTTCAATTTATTGATTCAAAGCAACCGTGCATTTTTTGAGGACCCACTTTCAATATATATGATCTCCACATGAAGACAGTAGATAGCAAAAATGAGACTCTTAGAAAGTTATTACCCAACATCGTGTAAATTCTAAGTTACTGTTGGGGATATAACTGCTTAACGTTTGGAGATAATAACTGCTAGAGGTCAATACTTTATCTAAGAGCTAAAAATATGTTTCAATTAAAACCTATTTGCTCAAATTCTATCTTTAATTCAACGTCGTATTTGGTAATCCTTTTTCACAAAAACGCAAACCCTCATTTCATGAGAATTCGAGCCAAAAAAGCTAAGTATGTGACTGATAACTGTATACGAATGCTTGCAGAAAAGAGATCAATTATGTTACATTATCTTTTAGCATCGGTCTTATATCTTCAGACTTGTCAGACGTACTCAATGACACCTACGCCGGTGTATCAAGAAATATCAAGTTTTCTAACTCTCCAAAGGGTCTGAGATGAAGTGAGTTCAGTTGAAACTCCCCCTCTAATTAATGATTAACTCACGTAATCTTCACCTAGTACGTTTTTAACACATAATTTACTGCAAGTACCAAGTACTATTTTCCCTGTTGTGTGACTGATTACAATTTACAATTAGTGTTCACACTTGCATTCTCTATCTGCGGCTTCCAATTTTGTAATTTTTATGGCATGTTTTTTTGCGCGGAAATGCATAATTAATTTGCCGTTTGTCATTCTTTCTACGCCATGGTGATCTCTTTTTTCTTATCGTCGATAAGCACGAAGTGATTGGTAGCTAACTTATTCGCTGCTTCTTAAAAGTTATGCTGACATTATAGTACGGCACCCCATAGAAATTTTAAAAGGGGGCGCCAACCTGAACAATGTCAGAATCTTGGAGAACGTTTCATAAGACTTCTTATTCTTCTTTCTGAATATGAATTTAAAAGCCAAGATTCTATAAAGATAAGCAAAATGGAGAAAACCTGCTAAGTTAGTTTTCTCCCATGCCTTCCAAACTTCGTCACAAGATAGAAAAAAGAGAGACAGTGGTGAAATAATTGTTTTAGAAGAGAACAGAGAAAGATAGCAGTAAGACTAATGTTGGTCAAGTTAGAAATCGAAGTTCTACAATTGTAGGAAACCGATAATTATTTTACAGACTTTGAGATTGATCAGAGACAGAAATGAACTTCAATTTTTAGGAGATTTAAATTAGAATAAATCAATAATTGGATTAAGATAGCAGATAGTCGTAGGTAGTTGACATGATAAATATATTATTTTATAGCTTGTAGTATTTTAGGGTGCATTGTTTAATAGAATTTCATATAGGTAAAGAAAGCAAGTTAATGGGAGTCAAATCTTGATGTAGCTGGTCAAACCATTCCGTGATATTTGTCTTGTCCATTAGTCAAGGGCAACAAGTTAATGGTAGTAAAGAAAAGTTGAATTTTTCTCCTTCTTTCCCACATTCTATTTTTTAAATAAACTTGCTACCTTTGTCAAAACTAATGGAACAGATGACCGTAGTTCTGTCTTTTCGCTTCTGAAGTCTTACAACTGTTTATTTTATAAGTAAAGATATTGATAAAATGAAATTGGTCATTCTATTTCTATTCATAGCAATTCTAGCAATTTAATAAATAAAGTATCCCTAAATTAAATATAAGCGTGTTTTGTTTTGATACTTGCTTCCTGTCTAAAAAATCCAAAATGCGTGTCAACTGTGTCAGTTAAAGATTGACAAAAGTGAGATTTTTAAGAAGAATGAAATCTTTTGGAGGAAGGAATCATCAAATTCCCATGGATAGAAAAATAAAATCCATCAAAGAGTGTTTAGTCATATGATCAATCAATGCAATTTGCTTAGAAAGAGTTTTTTTAATAAAATACAATTTTATATCGAAAAATTATTACACTATTATTGAAGATTAAATAAATGAAAGAAGGCTGTCTATTTTCTATTATTGTAAAAATATGCAAATATAACATCGTCACTATAGCTACTTTAAGAGATCGACCTAATTTGGCATATACATCCAACTTCACTATATGTCCACATTCGTTTGCTCGCCTCATTCCTTACTGGACTATTTCGTTATTCCCTATGTTCGAACCTAAACCCATTATTAGGCCTTGTTAATGTATTAGCATTGTCGTAAATATTAATTATTTCTGTCGTTTTTTTTTCTTCGGAAGGTCAAAATTTTCACTTAAGTGCTTAATCATTTCAAATCAGCTTTCCGATTTAAACAAATTCGATGGTTCAGTGACATCATTCCAAAAAAAATAATGCTTCCTCTCAAATTACATAGGCTATAAGCTAGAAAATACCATTTTGGAGAGCAGATGACACTGATTCTCAGAAAATCATTTATTTTCATTATATCGGTTTGTTAAGAATTAAAAAGGATGGGTAAGGTCGAATTTATAAATTAACGTACTTCTTGTTTTTTTAGCAGTAAGCAGAACAGAAATTTTTAAATTCCTTGAACGGAGTCCGTTCCTCGGATTTCTCACTTACTCTCTCTAAACTTGAATTAAACCTGCTTGCTACACTATTTGACAAAAGATAGCCGATTATTCCTCAACCCAAACAATAAATGTTATTTCGGATTACCGTAGAGCTAAAAAACGTTTCAACAAGTTCTTCATCTTTAAATTGTACCATCTAGCAAATTGACAGCGGCAGTCTAGACTACATTAATGGCTGCACAATGCAATTATAATGCAAAAAATACAAAGCAATCGAATTTGGTTAGTATGATAATAGGGAGGTGATTGAAACGATGCTAACGTAAAAACCACGGTATCAAAGAATCTTCTTTTGATTTTAGATCCAATTTACTTAAATTTCATTATTTATCTCTGGAATGTAGTAAATTTTTGCTCCGTTAATGTTTTCTGCATTTATACGCTTTCTCTTGATACAAAACTGTAGAACTTTTCTCTTCATATCAAATTGCAACGTCTTTAAATAAGGTCTTTCTTGATTAGTCACTATTTATAGAGTAATAGTTATCGTCATGATTTGGCAGATATAGAATTAAAATCCCTTGTTATAAACAAAGAATAGTTTGTATTCACCCGCCCACTCGATAAACTTCAACACGGATAGGGCGAGTTTTTCTCACCTTTTTGGTGGATAAACACTTTTCCATTTGCGTCATGAGTTTGATTTGATAAAGTTTTCACGTAATGACGCGAATAAGCAAAGTCTGTTTCACACTGTCCCTGGTCGTCGCTCCCAGGATGAAGAAAACAAATAATGCTAGTTTTAAAGGTTTATATATTATCTGCTCTTTACTAATAGAGGTAAGATGAAAAGATTCTAGCACAATGGTTATCGAAAATTCATTAAACTTATCTAATCAACCAATAAATAAAATGTCCTACAAACATTTATCTGTATTAAAATATGTTTGAAATAACTAGTTCTACGGAATCTCGAGATGTTCTGTCATCCAGACTCCTCGTCCGCCACAGTTAAAGTCATGAATATGTGTTATTAATCAGTCAAATTTTGTGATCATACTACTTTGTTAAATGTCTCAAGGGAGTAAACGCTCACGCAACCATTTGCAAGTTTATTTCAGATAAGCAAGGGAAAGATTATAAGATAATTAAGAAGCAAAAGAATATTTTACTTTGAGTGAGTCCTAATAGGCTCTGCTATTTAAAATACGTCGTAGAAGATGCAATCTGTTTTACCGAAGTAAATTTAGGTTCTTCCAAATGGTTAGCAGAAATAGCAGCCATTCCGGAATCAGAAGGCTAGGAGTTGGAAGGAGGGCAAAAGTACTTGCGCCGCAACAGTGGCAAAAGGAATGGGGCAGGAGAATAATAACATCCGTGCAGGGCGTAGGGCGACCGGAATGCCAAAAACCATGTTCTGACAATCGGTGTTAACTGTCAAATGACCAACCAATAAAAATTGGTTGCATAATATTAAGGAGATGAAGTTGTTGGATAAAATGAGTGATTATTTATCAAGAAAAATAACATTAATAATTTATTGTCAATTATTCATAATATTTGCATTTTGTTGAAAGTGTTTAATTGCAGGGTCGTTCCATCGCATAATTAAGTGTAAAGCCCATCATTATGGCAATTAGGTGTTGCTACTGAGTTCCGGCTTTTGTAGGCTAGTTTGGGAGGTTACTTAGTTTCTAACAAGTGGCGAGCACATATTATTTACACTCCCTGACGATTTTACAGTGCCGAAAGCAAAATGGTACTCGATTTCTCTACAAACGGTGGATTACTTAATTCTTTACAGAATGTTTGAGAGTTTATCCACAGAAATAAACACTCTTTCTGCTCAAATGTCTCGTGATGCTTCTAACACATCTACTATCACTATTTCTCTAAATTTTTCTAAATGTCTTACCCAATCTCTGTTTGTACCTGTCTCTCCTGAGCCTAAGGTACTTCTTGCGGCAGTTCCGGTTTGGGAGGCCAATGAAACATAAATCTGCACCCACTAGTCAGAAATAGTGTCAAAGTAACGAATTTCAATCAATCTCTGGAATCTTTAATATCTAAAGTAGTTCCATCACAACTTGTCTTCGAGACTACCGTGCCCAAGTAGCAATCAGTCCTGATCACCAGACAAATCAAATATTTCATCTAAGTGAACATAAATAAGCTTGTGGATGATAAATATAAACAACCGGTGGAAATCTGTCTTGCTAAAGCTGTTTCTCATCCCAAAGAAATAGTATCAAAAGTGGTTGCACAAAGTGCAGGCGATACTGCACTTCCTTATCATCAGGATTGTATATGCTCTCAGTCTAGCATTCCTTGGCCTTACACTGATCTCAGCCTTGTTGGAATCTCGTATCTAATTCTGGTTCATACATATTCAAAATGACTTGTGGTTATGTCCATCAAGACTGCCACAACCAGTAGCGTCATTGACAGTACCTGCCAAATATTCGCCTATCAGGGCGTACCAAAAGTAACTATGTCCAGAATTGCCAAGCAGTTTTCCTCTATTCGATTTGAAGACTTTTGTCGCGATCTTATGTCACCCTTTAACACTCTCTCCCCAATCTCAGTGATCTAGATGAACAACTTTAAAATACACTTTGAAATAAATGTATCAAAATGAAGCACAATGAAAGATGAAGCGAAAATTTAAAGATTATTGTTTAAATAAGTATGTTCATTCTTTTGAATAAAAATAATGTTATTTTAATAGAAAGTTTTCAAAAATCCATAGCAAACCTTGTCAAATATAAACTTATTTGAATCACTAAAACCAAGATTTCAAAAATAGTTAATTGCCTACTGAATTGTAATCATCTAATGCAGGCTGTCTATCTCACATTCACAAATATTGCGGAACTAATCAGATTATGCTAAAATGGCTGCTTAAAAACTTGCCTTATATATTCGTTTTAGATTTAAATTTTTAATATTAGCAATTGATATTAATTAAACATTGGAAAAATATACACTATTTGAAATTAATTAATCATGAAGCAAATCTCAGGAATTTCAATTTTTAATTAGACAGTAGGGGAGGAAAATCCCAAGAGTATTTCGTTTCCAGGTGAAGAAAACTCAAGAAAAATGTAAAGTCGGAAGAGGAAAGAATAAGCATTAAGTCCTGCGAACCTCTATTTGAGGATTAATTTGAAGATTAATTCTCTACACATTTCCAGATTTACTTTTCATTCGCATTCTCTATGACAATACTTCGGTTTTTCGTCCATGAAGCTGGAGTGGCGCCTTTTATGTCCCTATGACGCATAATCTCTATCTCTCATGTCTAAACGCCCCCATCGGTTTCCCCCTCTCTATAACTTCCTCGTTTCACCTAAAAGGCACGTCTGCGCTCTTGTTCTTGCGCGTCCTTACCCAAGTGACTCACATAAAGCTATCTTTGTTTTCCACCCAATAACAACGCACGCGTGTCAGTTACCGGCTCCTACACTTCCTGCTTATCTCCTCTCTTCCTCAGCACGCTCCTCTCCCTCCCTCCCTCTTTCTCTCTCTCACTCCTTTCAAATTCGTTGTAGCTTCCTTGAATACATTTTGGTCTAATCAACTCTTGGTGTTCTGCTCCACAATTGTTATTAGCTTTTACTCAAACAGCGACGAATTGGTAACTGTTATTGCTGTCGTAATTTGTTAGCTGTTAACCGTTAGTTGTTATCTCAACTCCAACAAATTCAAATTACATTTAGAAAATATCGTTCATTTCATTAAGCAAGTTAATAAAAACATTTAATAGAAAATTTTTGAAGAAAATATCAAATCATCTGATAAAATTGGCACTCAGTCAAGCTCTCTTTCTCATTTTTTGGAGAATCGGAGTCACTTTTTTATATGTTTAATTTAAGTAAAAGATTGTCATAAATGCACGGTTCAATATGCTCAAAGTAGGTAAAAGTTTATAGCCTTAATTTGGAGATATCATTTATATGTGTATTTTCTTAAATATCGCTCATTTTAGCTGGTGTCATGAGCGTTTTTCTTTGGCAATAAGAAGGTATGATTATTCTGAAATAGGTATCCTCAACTTCTCAATATAATAGAGTTATTAACTGTGAGCACACTGAACTTTCTATTTAGATTTTCATGAGTCAGACTCATAATTTCGAACTTTTGATCTCATCTTTTAGTAATTAAATAAAGTATTATTTTTCGAGGCCTTCATTTTTCATCTCTTCTTTTCGCCTTTCGCATTTCTTATTTAGACCATCTCAATATACATCGTGTTTAGATACTTACTCACTACTTGAAATCAAAGAACATGCTTGTTTAAGTAGGAATAATAAGGTAGCTATCAAATCTAAGTGGAATGTCTGATACTTACCAGCTTGGACAAGATGCTGTGTGCTAGGGAACCGTTTCTTTGCAGAAACATGGAGACGCGAGGATGCAATAATGAGACTGGCATTCATGTATCTAATGCAAGTTCTTCGAATAGCTCTTGCCCTCCCTTCACCTTGAATAGCTCCAATTACTGCCAGTGTTGGTGTAAAGACCCAGGGTATTGCATTAAATTGTTGCCAGAATCGAGAGAACACCAGCTGTACATAAAAACCAAGAATGAAGGAGATGGGGATCATCTGTTGGAAATCAAAAACGTAAAGGACAACACTTTCGAACTGCTGTTGTTGTTCCACGTTAAGGGCGAACCGGTAGATGCAACTGACGATAGCGTATGCGGTGATAAAGACGATGAAATCTGTGTATATTAGTTTGATCACGCAGCCCTTCCATCTATAATAACAATTTCATTAAAATCATCACTCACAGTACATAGTTGCGGGAACATCTTGAGCGAACACAGCAAACTAAACTCTGCTGATTTAATAAAAATTCTGCTATCTTAACTCCACTGTGTCAAGATCAGGTAAACTTCCAAATATCATTTGATTTCATTCTGTTTTCTCAACCTCTGGATGATAAATGAATTGAGCTGGTCAGATCGACCGTGTTTATTAAAAAAGCTAATCGGTAGGCATTATTCACCATAGACAAGCATTTGTGACAATCAAGAGGATTAATCGTGAAATTTGATTTCTGAAACGTTAACTGCCCCATAAGTTAATATTTTGCAACCAAAATCCAAAATAAATCAATAAAGTAAGACTTTTTGATGCTTTATAGTTGACAACTCTACATTTTCGAATATGAACGTTGACCGTTAGACAAGATGTTCCCTTAAGGGATATATTTATAGAGATCCAGCTTTGCAGTCCCGAATTTGATTTAAATAAACAAATAATTTGCAAGATAGTTACAGGAAATTGTCAGAATGCAATGTGAGAAGATTTAGATATTACTCGCTTTTTAGTTACAGATAATTGCAGTCGTTTAATACCTTAATGCATAAATTTAGACGTGAAACATTTTCACAAACAGAGTGTAAATAAAAACAGAGTTATTTGCGCAAGTTAAAGGGTCAGTCGAAAGGTATTTCACACTTAGAAATTACAAAAGGGTGTAAAAACCGTCATTCCTGAAAGTTGATTGCCACAATAGACATTGTTTAGGATATTTATTAGAGAAAACAGGGATTGTTTTGGTACTTATTAGAAACAGGTTGATTCTCTCCTAAGACTGACTTAGCTTGGTAGAGAAATTTATGGATTTTTTTCAATACAAGTTATTTGGACGAGTTTAGAAGTCATGCATTAACAAGCAACTCTTGTGCCGAAAAACTGGATCGAATCTTTCTTTAAACTCTGTAATTGAAATATGTTGTCTTTTCCATGTTTGGATTGTTTTTAAGGTTATTTAAATTCCCATCAGTTATTGCATTATTTCAAGTACCCAGTAAACCAAGAATGTGATTCGGTTGGGGGGTGGGGTAAATGAAGGAAATGGGTTAGTGATCAAAGGCCTGAAGAAGGATCATATATCTGACTGTGTGAAGAAATCAATAAACTAAATGAAAATTGATAGGTGAATCAAGAAAACAGATAAAGTAGATTAAGGATGAAGTTTTGATAATAAGTTCAGGTTTAAATTAGCTGATGTGTACTGGTTACCCAAGCAAAGCAATACTCCGCCAAATCAGCATTATACTTAATTATGAAGAAGAATATATCCTGTCTTTGATCCATATTTGAGTACATAGTTCCTCTATTTGCATGCCAATGAAGGCTGGACATTCATTAAGACAAGAGGTAAATAATTTCCAGCAGGAAATAAAGAGCGGAAAGAATAAATGTATTCTTTATCAAATTTTCACCAATCAAAATAGAATTAATTAACTAGTGCGAATTTTCCCATAATAAACCTGTCCTTCGGAGAATGTCTGCAGTTTTTTTCTGGAATGTGAAAAAAAATAAATCTTAACATTTCAAGCAGTTGTTTTTTTATACAGAATAGTCTCACTTGCACATTAATGATAATAAAATTAAAAAAGTTTTTCTATTTGGCTAGGAAACTTATTAAATCAGTAGAAATTTTTCACTTCATTTAATCATTTCTAAGGAGACTTCATAATATTAGTTTAATTTAAATAGAGAATAAAAATTTATTAAAATTTTGATTGATTCTACAGTATTCTAAATTTTCTAGTTTCCACCCGTTGTTTACAGAATTCTGACAAGGTAAAATTGAGTTTATTTTGTGTCCTTCAACTAGAAACTCACTAAGTGCAGTCCAGAAAATAAAGGAATCCTTTTTCCTTGAAAAAGAGAAGCCGGTCATTTTGAGCTGACTAACTTGATAGATGCTGAAGTTTTAAGTATTAAATTGAATTAAATCGATTTTTGTAATTATAATAAAACCGGCTATTGAGAGCGAAATTTTTCGTTCAAATGTCTATTTCTTCTATTATATATTATATTCTATTAATTGCTAAGATCAAAAATAGTAACCCTTGGCCATCAGAAGGGAAAAATTCATAAAAATGGCAAGGCCAACCACTCAATTTAATTTTCTGGCCAATGAGCTTTGAACAATGGATTCGAAGAGCTCACATTCTAAAACTATATTCAATAAATAAAGATCGAACGACCTGATGAGTCCTGAATTTCAACGAAGTAAATCTCTAGAAGCCTTGACTTTATTCTTAGCTTCTAATTAGCCCTTCTATCCTTCAGTCTTACTGCAATATTTCATTTTTCCCGTTTGTAGATACTACTCCATGATTAAAAATTACAAAACTGTCTTGCTTCACAATTAATGATAATAAAAATCATTAAATTCACTAAATGAATAAGGAGATGCATCACTTTCAAATTCTACTTTTTACGAGAGTCAATAAAATGTCACTTTTTCGTCCCTAAGAATAAATTACATCTTATTCTTCAACTCAAGTTATTTACCCGACAGTAATTATTTGTTCCACTTATGTTTATTAAGAAAATTAAAGTTAAAGGTGAAGGTTACTCTGTGTTTTCAGTTCATTTTACTAACTGTGTGCATTTTTCATCCATTTACTTTTCTGTGAAACCATGATTTTGAATTGCCCGATGGTAGCGAAAACACACAGCCAGGAAAACGAATGTTAAAATATATCACTTTGAAATGTTTAAATTTATGGTAACGTTCATTTAGAGATTACTGGTTCATGTATAATGAAAGGTTTTACCCAAAGGAAGAAATAAATATCACAGCAAAGAAAGAAGAAAGGGATAGAAATAGAGATTAAAATTAGGGCATCAGGAGTTATTGCTTTATTTGAATTCTAAATACATCAAGATTTTCATCTTTCATTTACAAAGACAGTTTATGGATTAATCTTCACTATCATCATCATCATCATCACCATGAGTACCAATATGTTTAAAAAATTATCGCTTGTCCGATTTACCAGTTCTCAGTTGTAGTAAGGTATTAATAAATCAAGGTAGAAGAATCAAGGTAGAAGAATCAAGGTAGAAGAATCAAGGTAGAAAATAAATCAATCGATCACCGACGTAAATTCACATATGAATCTTGTAGTCAATGCAGGAAATTTGAATATTAGAACATAACTCCTTATGAAAGCATTAAAAACTTGATGCATTTATAATTCAAACGAAGTAAGTCTCTTGATACTCCAATTTCAATACTTATTTCATCCTGACCCCTTCAGCAATTCATGCTTTTCGGAATCCTTTTCTTTATTCTCTTATTCAGATACTTTATTATGATCGAAACTCGAAAAATATATCTGCACTTCCGTTGACAATGCTCCAAAATTTCTATTTCAGGATTTTATCCTGAATTTATACGTATCAACGAAGTTAGGATCTTGCCGACAAGTCGATTAAAATGGCTAGTTATTCGTGCCTCTTTCATTCATTTGTATGTTCTTAGGGCTTAGAGCAGATAAATGAAATTATCCAACATCTATTTTGACATAGCAGAGCTCACTAGAGTTTGTAGCACCTGCTCACCCCTACTCATAAGCCTGCTCAGTCTCTTTCCGTGCATGGTATACATACTGCCTCATCTCTTATCATCAGTTGGTGATTTTTAATTAGTTGCCTATTTTGCAACCACAAAATAATATAATAAAGTCAATCAGCATATTTCATATCGCCTGTTCCTCACAGATTAACCCAAAATTATCTTTACTAATGATTAATTCTTATTATCCTTACAATAAAAGTATTTCATTCCAATCGAAATAAATCATACAAATACGAAGACTGTAAGGACATTTGTGGAGTTCGCGTACAGAGTCCTCCTCAGCCAATCAGCAATCAATATCCCTGCAGCTTAGTGTTGCCTGTATTTAAGGACCAAGTTCATGGACAGCAACTCATAAGGAGCTCCGTTCACTTAAAATTCTTATTATCTCATCTCTTACGAATCAATAAACACTCCACTCAACACCTTTCTTGTTCTCGCAACTTTGGGCACAGCCTAGCTAATTTCGGGAGCAAATTTATAATAGAGGACTCCGCTAGACGCTATTTGGACTGCTTAGGAGGATTACCTAGCTGTTGCAAAAAGGCTTATTGGTGTAGCATCCGCCACACATTAATTATTCAGATGGAATTTTTAAATTTATCAAGTAAAAACGAATATGAATTTATGAATTTGAATTTGTATGACTTATGGAAAGAAGTATTAAGAATTGCTCACAAGTATTCAAATTATTTCTATTCTCGAATCGAAGATAGATATAAGGAAAATAATCAGTATAACGCATATTAAGTTACGTTAATTAAGTGATAATACTAATTTCGTATGTTTAATCTGGTTGTGATGCTTGCATTTTAAAATTCTTTATAAATGTCCATAACTTAAAATGAATTTTAATGTCAGACGTTTTCATGCCTCTTTTGCCATTCGAAACTGGAAGACGAAGTAGAGAAAGTTGTTGACTTGTTTGAGCCGCAGTCAATTGCCCCAATGAAATTAGTGGTTGTCATAATCATGGCATATTTAATGAAAATTTTTTTCTATAACAAAAATATTTTTATAATGACGTTATTCGTTACCTCTCTTCAATTAAACGGATTAACGGCCGCCTTCCTTATTATCGATAATGAAGATTTAAATTTAGCCTATTTCAATATCGTTCGATTCTAGTTCACTCAAATGATTATTTTCTAACCAGTTTTATTTCTTTCATTTTTACAAATTTATTTGAATACCAACAAACATCACTCCAAATCGAGAAGTCTACGGTAAGTCTTAAGGAAAACAATTTACGCTCTCACCAAACCTTCTGTAATTTTTGCATCACTTCTTCCATCTCTCTGGTGGTGGATTGAATTTCAATCATTAATTAAATGGAACGACTTTCATTCCACTTAACTGTGACGGAAATAAACAGACATTACAGTAAGTGTCTGGCTAGAGTGGTGGCGTAGCTTTGTATTTCATAGATTTCCTAAGCCTGCTAAAGGAAGTGTTTACTGTACTTGACTTAACTAGAGGGTAGGCGTCTTGGAGTCTTTATGAGGGGAAGTTTGCATTTTATCGTACGCTTCGTTGGCCAAAGTTACATAGTGCGGTCGGTTATCTACATCTCTAGATGTGCACCAATAAATATCGTTCTCATAACCTTTAATTCGGCAGGCGTGCATGTTTATCTCTGCGCCACGAGAGTAATTATTAGATATCTACTTAGTTCTTTAAACTGCTGAAATTTATTAAAATTCATTAAAAGAACACAGAGCACGATTATTTTAAACTGAAATCGATCATTATAGATTTTATATATGGCAAGTAATTGTAACGACCACTCCTCCATTTGTGAGCATAAGTTGAGGTTCAATTAAAGCATACCTAGGAACTACGTGCTACCGGTGGAGTATCAATTCAAACGAATCACAAACTTTGCTGTCTTAAATTTTACGCTAGCCAGACGTCTGCACTTATCAGAATCTGCTAATGAGTCGGACAAGTGTCTGCACTTACGACGCCTAAATACGATCAGTTTCCCAAATCAGAGGTATATAAAACTCTCTACTGTAAAAGGGTTCCATCAGACAATGATTCTTGCACTGTTATTATGTAATTGTATGACTCTGCATACGATAGAAGAGATCCAAGGTTTTTGTTTAAAAAAATAACGGGAGAGACTACTTGGCAACCTTGAGAGTCTGATTTAAAGGTATCACTATTTCCCAAAGAATCTTTTGACAGTAAAATTATATAAAGATTGTTTGAAGATAAATAAAATGCTCTTAATCAACTAACTTGATTAATGACATTTTTGGTAACCACCTTTAGGGTAATCTATGGTGATCTCCTGTTTAAACCAGGTTACCTTATACTGTCTTGCTATCTTAGACATCGGTAGAAGAAAATGCATTGAAATGATAAAAATATTCATCATAACTAATCAGTTGGTCAATAAGTTCTGTAACAGATCATGAGAATAGAACTTCAGAACATTAAAGCATGAAACAGCTAGCTAAATTCGTTAAAAAATGGTCAAAACTTGGTTTCAAAAAATCAAACAAAATTCTTTCAATACTCTGACTTTATTCTCAACCTCGACTCAATCTCTTTCCCTTTATCATTATTGGACTGTTTTAATAACTCCCCCTCACTTGTTCAGATGCCTTCTCATGATAAAAGTGAAATATATTTTTATCGACAACAAGAAAATTGAAAGCTTTTTTTAACTCTGTGGATTTCTAAGTGTCATTGCCCCTGTGTAAGCTGAGTATACATTAGAGACTTCATATTTTCTTAAAACAAGAAATTGTAATTTGCCTTGGTTTAAATAGGCAAATTGGTCTCTAAGTATTCTAGGCACATACGACTCAAACAAACCTGAAACTTAATTTTGAGAAATATTATCATTTGATCATTAAACTGGAAACTAGTATGATGCAGGAATATTATTGTTATTTCTTTCATGTGTATGTATATGTTTTTAGTCTATTGTGAATAACTATCAGATATGATACGGAATATTTACTTATATATTTATATAAATATAAATATTTTTATATATTTATTTAATCCGCTAATATTAAACTATTCAGTTTGATTAGCGCGGAAATTGAAGAGGAATATTAACAAGAATTCGGCAAGAAAAAATTAAATTTTTGATAATGATTCTTACGAAGAAGTCGATCTCTCACATTAATGAACATCAGCCGCAACTGAAAGGTAGATACAAGAGGGAAAGTATTGATGTTAGCCCTCCATATTACCGAGTGAAATGAGAAGGAGCTGTTGGATTGTTGATTAATTTGTCCGCTAGAACTTATGCAAAAAGAAGATGTTCATGGGATCACATGGAAACATGTCAGCCTGGTCTTCTGTAAAAAGAAGCCTGATGAAATTAAAATTTCTGTTTCTTGAGTTCAGGGTTCTCCTGATTCCTCGGCTTTTACTACCATTGTTTAATTCGCTCTTAGCAAATACTGAACTATTTCCATTTCCACGGGTTTAAATTTTTCTCATAAGTAAAATGTATGGGCTTTAAAATTTTTATGGAAAATAATACTAACACCAGTAATTGTCAGAATATTTCCCGAACAGATTATTATTGTGGATCAGGGATTTAAAATTGCTTTCTGCTATCTCGTGCTAAGCTCAAAGGGTTAAAATTTTCACCGATTTCTTCAGACCAACGCTATTGCTATGCTTAACGGCGTTTGATCTCATTGGTGTACTCCGAAATATGTTTTCGCCTGAAAACAAGTTTATTATTTCCTAACTTGTGGCAAGAAAATTAATTAACCGCATGTTCTCACAAGAGCTTTGTCTTTATACTGACCATTAGAAATGATAGGGAAAGAAGTGAGAATATTATTTCTCACTTCTCTTTTTGTGGAAAAGATGTTTTCAACAGCAGAAGAAATTGAAAAATGTGTTAAATTTTAATCTGAACCTATTCATATGATTTTTAATATGCCACGTAGCTTGTTGTCTATTAGAACTGTCAAATATACCGAGATGGACACCAAATACCGTAATTCAGCTCAATTCAACCTCAATCAACTCTGAATAATGCGGACACAAATCATCCCACTTTAAGCGTCCCAGTCAGGAATGTAAAAACCAGAAGCCAGAACTTCACAACATCAAGACTAACTGAAATGAACTCATCAATCGAACTCTAATCGGAACTCTGATTAATTATGACCTTCTGGTTGTGGAGTCATAATATCGTATTCTATTCGAAATCTTTACCACCTTAGATACTTTTCAATTTTAAAAAGTGGACATTTTTTGTTGCTGTGGATAATAATTGATATGTACTCAACCGATTTTTCGTTCACACTCCAAAGAGTAGTTCTTTAGGGCTTACACTCTTATCTAGCACTTAATTGTACTTCGATTACGAAAAACCTGTGAAAAATATAGAGGTTATAATTCATTCTCAACTTTGTTATTCAAAATTATCTATGAAAGGGCAAATTATCCATCCTGAAGCGGGAATCAATTCTTATGAAACGGGAAGGAAATTTAAAACACTCGAGATTGGAATGACAATTTCCCTATGATGATCTAAGGACCAGATCCTGACTTGGTTCTGGAGCTGAAGCAAAAGCAGGTAACCGGATGGAGTCACTATTCAAACAAGATGGAGCGCTTTTGACCTCATAAATTTTTTCTGCAGCTTATTAAGGAAAATGCATACAACAGCTGAATTGAGTAGAGGTAGCCATTACTCATTCTGGAACCACTCTGATGAGAAACTCAAATTCTATCATCCCCCTTATTAACAAAAACCAACTTGTGCAGTTGGCCATCCACATCATTAGATGTGTACAGACATGCACGTTGACCACTGTGCCATCAGCACACCTGAATTGTCTTCCCTCCTTATCACCTGTACTCTATATTTCAACTACCTCACTGTTCCTCTTGTTTTCATTACAAAAATAGTGGAATTTGGAAATAATCATAAATCATCATCGAAAATGATGAAATCATAGCCAAGATTAGTCTTACCGAAGTAGAAGTCGAAGAAAGACTACAGGACCTCCCGTTAGAACATCCTGGTTGTACTGGACGGTCATATTGGCAGAGGTCCGGAGGGTTAAGTATAACGACGTCTACTAAGCTACGCGTTTGATGATGAAAAGTAGTTTGTATATGCTCTCGCAATTGTGTGGCAAGTGAACAGAACTCTGACGCCTTTGCAGGAGGTGCGTGTTTGTGCAGAAGAGGTGAGAGAGTTGAGTGCTCTAACTAAGCCACCTGGTTTGCTGCCCACTCATTGCTGATCGTCAGTCAAAAGCGTTGTAGTTGGTATAGTGTGAGTCCTTATTGGTTTGACCTCAAAAATTACACCAAATAGTGCGTGCGTGTGTGCAATAGCGTGGTTGTATGCATTCAGGTTAGATAGTGGTTAATTTAAATTTATCCTACTCCTTGCATGCAATTATTTATGCATGAACACTATCGCCTAACTTAAACTCAATCTTGTCTGGCTTAAGGTTAATGGCTTTTTTTCCAGCGTATTACTCCGAAGTTCTTTTGAAGATCATTAAGATATATCTAGCAAGTTTATAACTTTTAAATCATTGTAGACTATATAGGGATGGGGCTACTCTATAATTTAAGTACCAGAACAGTTGAAGGGACTGATTTCCACTATTTATACACACCAAAGGCAAATGTGTATCACCATAGTGTCTATCTAATAAGAAACTCGTATTTTACCACTCTTTTCTTTACCATATTCATTTAATACCGCTGATCGTATCGTTTACTGGATTGCGTCAGTAAGTATTGAATCTGTATCCTCTGACTTTAAATACGTGCACGATGACTGCTACGCCATCAATATGATTGTTTTTAAATAACAACCCAGTTTTCTTTCAAAGAGTCTCCCAACTTTTGGTTAAGGAGATATTTTAGTGACTTTTTGTTTTAGTTAATTTTTATTAACCTATTAATTTGCTTGGCCAATTGATTCTCTATTATCGTCGGCAATTTTATCGAACAAGAATAATGGATTAAGATATTGCTCCCAATAGCAACATATTCGTCTGTAAAATATGAATTCATTTACATAGAGAATGATATAATTAAGACCTTTTTGCTTAATATTTTTCCCATCTTTCCCTGATCTTTTCACTTGTTGAAAATAAATAGTTCTGTTGGAGTTGAAATAGCAACTAACGGTTAACAGCTAACAAATTACGACAGCAATAACAGTTACCAATTCGTCGCTGTTTGAGTAAAAGCTAATAACAATTGTGGAGCAGAACACCAAGAGTTGATTAGACCAAAATGTATTCAAGGAAGCTACAACGAATTTGAAAGGAGTGAGAGAGAGAAAGAGGGAGGGAGGGAGAGGAGCGTGCTGAGGAAGAGAGGAGATAAGCAGGAAGTGTAGGAGCCGGTAACTGACACGCGTGCGTTGTTATTGGGTGGAAAACAAAGATAGCTTTATGTGAGTCACTTGGGTAAGGACGCGCAAGAACAAGAGCGCAGACGTGCCTTTTAGGACCATTTCATATTTTTCTGTCTAACTTTTATTGTTATACGAAGATATTTGTAAAGCAAGACTCTCCTTCTGAGAATGTCATAAGGCTTAGTTTCAGCCGTTTTGATCTCTCTGCTTACTATATGTTGACTAGGCCAGGAAGAAGGAAAGGGCAGGACAGGTATGTCATCAATTCAAATCTCTTTATTAACTAAGCAATGACTTTACAGAGGAATATAAGTTCTTTCTATATTGTTTATGTTTCCAGATCAAAACACCACCAGATTGATAATAGTTTTAGTCCCAAATAACTGTCAAGTCGTCAGGAGGGGTTAGAACCCGCATATTGATAAGGCTAATGAGCGACTTAGAGACAATCTGAAGGAATTGCCTATCCCAAGCCAAAACATGGACACTGTAGCTGAGCTTTGTTTTGTCGGTGTCCTAACAAATACCACTTTCTTTTAATCGAATGATAGGAAGCTGCAATGAAGACGTGATAGGCGCCAATCTCATAATTTTGACTAAGCCAAGATTTTCATTTGCTTCCAATGACGATGAATGAATTAGAATTGATTTGTGCAAAAGAAAATTATGAAAACAATAAAACACGAGTTTTTACTTTTAAAACCAATATCCGTTCACGCAGCAGCCCTAGAATTGACCTTAGACTACACTGAACAGCCCCAAATACCTCTAGAACAAAGTGACAATATTGCTCAAAATTATTTCTCTTCAAAGCCTTCACCTTCTGAAAAATGGAATAGAGGAAACTACACGTCCATATCCGCATCTTTAACCGTAATTATTACTATTAAAACTGACGGTATAGTGGTCAGCACACATGTCTGCCAAGTCAGAGTTCCGTTTGTGCATATGTAGTGATGTAATTTGCTAACTGCACAAGTTAATTTTAATAAGCAAAAGGAATAGTATAATACGAGTCTCTCATCAGACAGGCTCCAAGAAACCTGTCCTCCACCCAAGTAAAGTGTTGATAACACTTCGTTAATGCGTTTTTCAACTATTTTAATCGCTAATATTAATAACTAGTCGTGTACATTAAGGTAATGTGTGTATTTGTTTACTTTCTCATACAATCACATCCTCTAAGTGTTTCTCCTTTTAGAAATAAAGCATAATATTGTAATATTGCAGCAAGTTATCTACTTAACCTAAACAATCACTGTCATAGAGGTTTTGGGAAAGGAAATAAGATATAACAATGGTTTTCTTTTTACCTATTACGTTGTTAATTCTGCTACTGTTTCTATTAATAAAACTTATTACCATAATCGGCTTAAAAGCTCTGTTTGTTTTTTATTTAGATAAACAACTGCCTATATTTCAATGTTATGACTTTGTTACTGAAGTTGTGACTCTAGTATTTTTGGTATTGGATTGTTCTCTTAATAGAAAATTTCTTCCCCTAATTCTGAAATCTTTTAAATATCTAAGAAATTTGAAGTCTATCTGATTTTATATTCATTTACAGTTCATACCAAAAATATGAGCAGAACAGAAAGATGCATAGCTTTGTATTATGCATTTGTTTGAGGGAGAAGAGGGTGATATTTAAGTATTCTGCACATAAAATTGCGACTCCATTACAGGGGTTGTTGTTATGAATTTTGTATGACAGTTCTTAACTGTCTTTGAGTCGGTCTAAACATGCACCTCTGTAATTATATATCATGACCTTTTTATTTAGAGAACTGTTTCGAACTTCATAGTGTACCTATAACTTGGAACATTCTTGAATGTTTAAACGTCTGAGGACTTCCATGGAGGACTGCTTTTCACTTACCATGTGTGTAATAGACTGAAACTGCATAAAATAAATAAAGCATCATCATTTACATCATTAACAAACTATGGAAATACGAATTTCCGACTAAATAACTGAGCCGAGTTACATTACCTTGCCCTGGTAAAGTTAAAGACCAATAATCGAAAGATTTTGATAGAACAATATCCGTGCAAAATCCGTCAAGAACTGACATACATAATTCAAGACCATAGGTTTCATAATGAAATCTCCGGCTTTTTAAGAAACTCCCTATGTATGATTCAAATTTCAAATATATTATCATATTATGTGCGTTCTCGTGATATTTCTTTTTAGTTATTAAATATTTAACACACGAGGTTACTTCTCAACCAATCTGTGTATTTCGGAAACTCTACATTCGAATGAAGCGCAGTTCAAAAATGCACTATATCGAAGTGATCAACTGAGAATGAATTACGATAATCTGCTGGGGAAAAATTGACTAAGAAATATCACAAGGCTCTTACGTTTCTGGAAAAATTCAAGTTGTTCTATTTTCTTTCACTGGCTTGCTCGTCTTGCTTTAGCAGTGTAACACTTCAATCTTGGAAGAAAAGTTAGGAATACTGTCAATGCAACCCTCCCTGACTTATTGCAAGTTTTCAGAATGATTTGAAGTTAACCCTTTTATTTCGTGCCTTTACTATTATCTATGTAGCCAGCATTTCAACTTTTTCTCGTGGAGGGTTATATTTAACTTGACACTCTCAAGTCATACAATTGGATGTCAATGACAATCTGTTACCGTAATAATAAAGTACAGCAAAATTCTATTTTGACTGCGAGTACTGGTGCACAGACGAGAATATACCTGTTAAAAAGCCTGCCCAATAAATTAACAGTGACCTCTTCAATTGACAATAGCCAGCTTTAATCAGGGCCAGTTGTCCTTTAACATATTTCAATTTTTACTGTCACTAACAATAATACAAAAACAATTTGGAATTTTTAGTTGTGGAAATAGTGAAGGGCAAGAGATCGGCATTAATTTATCAAGATGTCTTAATTCATTTGATTTTTGGATTCGGGTTGCACAACATTTATTAAATGGATAATTAACTTCAAAAAGTTCAAATTTTGTGATTCGTTGCCTGGTTTTTAACAAACACTTATCTACGATATTTAGTGCTTTTAATCATAATGATCGATCTTGTTACTTAAATTCATTTTTTGTTCCAGTGGTTGAGAAGCCAAAATCATATAATTGACGTAATGTGCAGTGATTAACTTTCAAAATAAAGTCGTAATCTTAGAACTATCGAAACAGAATTTTTCAGTCTTTTTATGACTTCTAACTCTGGGTTTAAGCGACTCTAGGAAGAACTCTTAGCCATTTCAGGTTCTTGATTAGAAGCTTAGTGTATTAGACATTCAAGGAAGCACTACTCATATCCCGCGAAATAGATAACTCTACAAACACTAAGTAATTTAATTAATTTTAAAGCTTAAACTTCTTAGCAATCCAAAAACTTGCGCAATTTTTAATTATAGGAAATAACTGACATCGAGTAACAGCAATTCCAACAAATGATGAACCGGAGAGGATTAATAAGAAATAGGGAGCAATGCCAAGGTACAAAGAGTCTTACTTTATTTATTTTTCAATTCGGATCGTAATGTATTTACCAAATAAGATGAGTTACAAATTTTAAGTTAGCAGAGCCCTGGAAGCTAATTGTGTTTTCAATGCATACCTCTATATTGTACCTATAATCCCATCTTTCAAACTATAATAACAAGGTAATATGAGAAGTAACCTCTGTTGAGTATCAGAAGATGAAGGAAGATAACTTAGTTTGACTCCTCTATTGTAAGCGTGTGACTCCTAAAATATAGCCTTCTCCAACACCCTCTTGACCAATACATTCTATGTTCAATTCAACTGATCATTTGTCTATGCCCATTTTCTATCTTTTACGTAACGTCTCCATTAAAGGAGAATATATCAGCAATCTCTATAAAACATGTTGAAAATTGAACTATATGATTTATTGATCAGAAACACTTTCACTTCGAATATAAATGAACTCTACCATGTTCAATTCACGTAAGCTAGTATTATCCATCTATCTTTGCAGAAAATATCTCGTTATTTTATGTCAAATATATTTTGCCAAAGATGGAAGCGGCACCACCCCTCAGTTTTTTTAAACTTTGGCGACTCTGGATATGTCTTCTTCCACTATCAAACATATTCGAACCGGGTTGTGAAATTCTAGATTATGAAAATAAAAATAAAAGTAAACTGTGGCTGTTGAAAGCTATCATCTACTACAATTGTTGTCCACTTACCTTTAGTCTAGGCTCTAACCAAACACACCAAAGGTCAAGAAATGAAGCTTTTGAGGACAGAGACCTTAGCCACTACTGAAGTTACGTCGAAGTCATGGCGACGAGACCAATATTCCCAATTTACCTTTCTCCTCCACTCAGTAATTATTATATTGGAAGTTATACTGCCTCTACTATTCATATTTATTGATACTACATTTTGTTTAAATTGATAAAATATCATGATATCCCACCTTAAATAGAGGGGCTCCACATTAATTCCAAGGCTATCTTGGTTATGCTAGCTATTTAATATACATGGAATTAAAACATTGTTATCCCTTCTTCGACAGTTCCTAAACCAAAAAAAGTGATAGAGTTCAAGAATTATACTTTTTCAGCCTTATTCAACATGACACAAACCTCTATTTAATTATTATCTGAAAGATTCGCCACAATTTAATCTTAGTTACTCTTTCAAAAGGCAGTTTAAAATATGGACATCCGAATATAAACTGTTCATGATGGATTGATAAAAACCTATCTCTTTAAGGTGCTACTATTATTATATGAGTAGACATTTTCACATAAATTAATTTGAACAAGGGGGCTTATCTGTCCACTTCATATTGGAAATAGTTTCATACGGTTGCCTTGGGATTCGCATCTGCTGTATTAGAGTTGCAGCAGCAGACAGATCCTGAGAAGTTCTTTGAAGCAGAAGGTGCTTGCTTCTTGAGTCGACAAACTAATCTCGGAGTGCAGTCGATTTCTCTGAAGTCAGTTCGATAGATGGTGGAACTACAGAATCGTCCATCTGGAACAGTCAGATTGTCATTCTGCCTTACAGCGTTTGGTCTGCAGTTGTCCTGTTCACGATAATCAGACCTATATATTGTTTTGTTACAGAACTGACCATCAGGAATTTCCAAGTTATCATGATGTTTAGCAGTCTCCGGTCTACAGCAGTTTTGTTCTCTATAGTCAGACCTGTACATTGTTTGATTTGATATTTTACCATCAGGAATCTCTAGATTGTCATTCTGTTTAGCTGTTCCAGGTCTACAGCAATCTTGTTCACGGTAATCAGATCTATACATTGTTTTGTCGCTTAACTTGCCGTCAGAGATCTCCAAATTATCTCGATGCTTTACAACATCTGGTCGACAGCAATCCTGTTCATGATAATCAGATCTATACATTGTTTTGTTACAGAAACGGCCATCAGGAATTTCAAGATTATCA
>CAADRB010000001.1:3801470-3864166 GCA_900708905.1 Hymenolepis diminuta | reverse complement strand
ATCAGACCTATACATTGTTTGATCTGATATTTTACCATCAGGAATCTCTAGATTGTCGTGCTTTTTAGCAGTTCCAGGCCTACAGCAATCTTGCTCATGGTAATCAGATCTATACAAGGTTTGATTCGAGATTTTGCCATCAGGAATCAACAGATTGTCATTCTGTTTAGCTGTTCCAGGTCTACAGCAATCTTGTTCACGGTAATCTGATCTATACATTGTTTTGTTACAGAAACGGCCATCAGGAATTTCAAGATTATCATGATGTTTAGCAGTCTCCGGTCTACAGCAATCTTGTTCATGGTAGTCAGATCTATACATTGTTTTATTAGAGAATGGACCATCAGGAAGGGTCAAATTATCAAGATGTTTAGCAGTTCCTGGTCTGCAACAGTCTCGATCACGATAATCAGACCTATACATTGTTTGATCTGATATTTTACCATCAGGAATCTCTAGATTATCATGCTTTTTGGCAGTTTCAGGTCTACAGCAATCTCGTTCACGATAGTCCGATCTGTAAAGAGTATAATTGCTAAATTTTCCTTCAGGAATAACTAAATTATCAGGCCGACGTATTTGAGGTGGTCTGCAGTCACTTTCGTAGACACACTCGTATACATCATTATCTCCTCCACATTCCATGATATTTGCCACTTTTGTTAAAAAACCGTCGGACTTTTTTCAGAAAACGCTAAACGCGCGTCTGCCTGACAAATGCACAATTATTAAATATCCTCGTCAATAAGCAAAAATCAATAAACCCAATTATGCTCATGAATTAGACACCTGCAACTTATTTTAAAGTAAGTGAATTTTGCGATCTTCTAAGTAGCTGTTTGGTAATTTTCTGTCATTAAGTTTAATATCAGATCAAATTGGACAAATAAATCTAAAAATTTTCCACCATCCTCAGAACATCCTGTTCTTATAAAAAGTCGTAATTTCATTTATTAAAAACCAACAATCGCGTAATGGAGAAATTGGCCATGCAACCACTCGTCCCATTTTCCACGCTACCTTCATACAATTATACAAATTCAAAACTGCTCAAAATTTTCCCATTAATATAGCATTCAGAATAAAATGAAATCCGGAAAGGAATATCAAAATGCAGAAAAGCAAGTCACAGAGCCTCATAGAGCTATCTCAAACGTACTAGGACCTGAAAGTCATGAACCATATTGTCCTATGTTTACATAAACAAACTTAACATTAAAATCAATTTTCACAACCAAATATAGATCTCTTAATGCAGGAAAAACCAAAACTGTTTAATCCTATTACATCAAACGTGCCTGGACTAAATGTGAAGTCAAAACTGGGTTACGACGGAGTTTATTTACAAATTTGGTACAGAATATTTATATCAAAAGTCTATTGCCCTCTACTTCCACCAAACTTGGCACCACCACGATTCATTCCGCCACCACGGCCGCCGCCACCTAAAAGGAAACAAAGTCAGACTGAGCGCGATAACCCATTACGATGAACGGTAAAACTTGCGCAGGAATACGAGTTTTTATAAACCTCTTAAATTTAACAATCAAATTCTAAAACTGGTATGCAATTAAATTCGGAATTCCATAAGACAACAATGAGATTTCCTTTAAAAAACACAGCCATACCTCGGAATTTATTGCGGTTACCACCGCCTCCTCGTCCACCAAGTTCTTTGTTGCGAGCTCTAGAAGCTTGCATATCTTCCTGAACTTTATCGAGGACGTCTTCGTGAATTCGCAAGTACTTAATGATACTCCCACGAATAAAGCATTCGGTCATCTTCCAAAACCGATCACCATCCTACAAAATTGCAATTAGTGAAACAAAGTAATATTATACTCTTGAGGTGCAAATAACATCTTTGAGGTGGATATTCATCCAATCATCGCAGGCGATCAAATGTCCGTTGTAAGTCTCGCCATTCTTGAGTTCAACCAACTAATTCTCTCGATGATAAAATTTAAAAAACTTACCATTGGCATGTTAACTGATGCTTTTAATAAAGAAATGGGTAACTAAGAAAAATAGTTAAAGCAAATACAGAACAAACCATCCTCTAAGTATTTCTGCAGATCCTGACACAAACAGCCTGCGCTTATAGTTGAGCATTAAAACGAAGATTGAATTATGTGGTCAAACCCTATTTTGTATAAGTGTTAAATTTTACACAAGTTTCAATGGCACGTTATTTTCAGTGTAAAATAATTTATTAAAAATTGCTTTCTTTTACATTTATGATTAATTTTTACTTTGTCGCATTATCAGAAATTCGAAATAAATGACTCTTTAATGTCTCTTTGTTCACTTTGCAAAACAACATCAACATGACTTTTCAAAAATAATTGCGTATGTAGTTATATATAAATTTATGTTTTGCAATAGTATTCGAAAGTATCAATATCTTAAAATTTTCAATCTGGCGCATCCTTTTCTTGCAAATGAATCAGTGTGCCCGAAATTTTACCTAAGTACATTCAGATGGATAGTTCCATAATGTCTTAAAATGTAATTTATCGTAAATTATGCTATTTTTTATTAATTTGAATTTTGTATCATATTTGTGAAAATACATCACTGAGTAATCGATAAAATAGTAGAAATACATTAATGGTATCTTAAAAAGACAATAATTCCGCTGTCAGTCACTGAATTTATTTAAAATTATTTAGTATAATAGTATTTGTATGAATAAAACTTAGTTTAATTCTCATATAATTCTGTAATCCTGTAGGTATTTCTTCAACAATGCTTCATAAAGCAAAAGTATTGTTTCACTGCACGTTTATTTTTCTATTGTTAACAGGTAAAAGCATCTGAAATTTCATATTAAATAAGGAATAGGAAGACGAAATAATGTTTTGACATTCAGAGTAATTATAATATCAGTTCCATTCATAATTTCCGCTATAGCCAGCAGATGTCTGCCAGCACCTGACGATTAGAAATGATTGACTGGCAATAAGATCTCCACCATAATGTTCACAGTGTCCCACTGTGTGTTTGCGTGTTTGCACATGGATACCTAAACAGATGTCAATCATCACGCCGAGATACAAACGACGACGAGACATGACTGACGTCTAACGAAGAAATGCTTTGTATATAAACCTAATTAACATACTAATACATTGAGTGGCTTGTCTGCCACCTCCGAACTGACCTGGCAACATGAGTGGCTTGACTTATTCCAAATATCCGATGTGGTCCTGATAGGCCATAACGTTATTACAATTGCACAATGAAATCAAGTGCCTCCCACTGATTTGTTCGTTGCTGACCAATCATATTCTGGCGCATTGGATTACGGAGACCAATAATTGGTTCAGTCTCCTCTAATCAATCGCAATCTGGATAAACCTGATTTCAAGTCTCTAAAATCAGTCAGTAAATATCTGATTACCAGATTAATCTTATCAGGTTAAAGTTCTTTCCTCTCTCTTTCCCTTTCTTTGGGGTCTAAGCAATCGTAGCATATATACTAACAGAGAGTTCGATTACACTTAACCATAATAAGATAAGATAACATTTTTCGACTATATTACCAGGGAATTGGATTTTGCTATGGCCTCTAAGCCGACAAATACAGTTCAATTGTATTTTGACGCGAATGCTAACAACTTGAAATGTAAACTTGCTACATATAAGAAAAATAATATTTCCCTCAAAATAATTCTTTTATGTAAGATTCTTTATTTTCTACCTTCCAATTCCTGCTTCTTTAATTCTCTTTAATTTGAACTAATTTATTTAGGTTACGGTTGTAAATAAAGCATAATATAAATCGACCAGTCGATGCGAAAACACGGATCCTATTTTGAAATAGTGCTTTGGGTCGTTTTGTGCTGTGGTGTGGCGGTTTGTACTTATAACTCGTGCAGTTTCTTTGAGAATCTAAGAGTTCGCTATGATATCCCATAGAGAAGAGCAGATCATAAAACCCGATTTCTCTATATATATGGAGTTTAATTTAAGACATATTAGTTTTTAAAGGCACAATCAAGTATATATACGTATATATATTTTCATTTATGCGATGGGAATATTCTAAATTTGTAAACACGTCAAGCGTAATGAAAAAGATCGATGAAATCTAATAAATTTCCATGAAATGGTAGTTTTGCATTGTTCCATATCTCCGAACTCACTTCTTGAATCTTATACTTTTTCGTGTCGATTTTAACTATGTATTGTATTGGATGACCGCATGTCATGCATGTTCACTTTTTCATGGCTTTCTTTGACAACAGTTATTTTGAGCACTTATTTAGAGTATTAATGCGTACTTCCCTACTCCGTATTTTCTTGTATTTCGCTCCTATATACTCCCTTCTTTTGACCTTAATTTTCATGTTACGGCTATTTCCAGGCTTATTCCCCTAAATTAAATCTCACTTCCGTGTTAACAAATCCCAATTCACTTATTCATTCCCCTTTTTACCATTTTTAAAATAAAATCAAAATTATCATATTAATCTTAAATTACAATCCTTTTTATGTCCTTTTTTTATTACTTACAGTAGTATATGTATGGACTTTAAATAAATCTCTTTAAGCGACCCAAAAGATATAAACAAAAATATTATCTTATTATT
Source organism: Hymenolepis diminuta (assembly GCA_900708905.1). Lineage (NCBI taxonomy): Eukaryota > Metazoa > Platyhelminthes > Cestoda > Cyclophyllidea > Hymenolepididae > Hymenolepis > Hymenolepis diminuta. The sequence continues at coordinate 3,859,571 of CAADRB010000001.1, read as the reverse complement.
CATCAATGAGAAACAGTCAAATTACTTAAAATGAAAATATGAGATTATTCGGGTAGCTGTAGCTTTTGTAATTATTGAATTATTTCTATAACAACATCCGAATTCGGTGTTGCTTCATCGAGTATTGAAATAGCTGCTTTTATCATTATAATCAGCTGCGAATCCAGTTCTTTGTTCTTGTGGTAAATGATACACCACGCCTCATCTAAAATTAGTAATTTAAGTAAAAACTAAATTTATTATACATGTAATAGACAGTGAATCTTAGTTTTAAACAAAAATGGTTATTTTTTTATATCAAAGGTATCATCACACTGAATTCCCTCTTTTTGGTCGGTTGAATAGACAGACATTTTCTGAGTTTATCTACTTTCTATACTCTCTCAAAATATTTCTATATACATCCGTATTGACGAATTATTGATTTGTATGTCTTTACTTTGCGTGGACTGTTTTAATGCATTCTCTCATCCCCAACGCTTATTATAAAACCTAACTATGTTTAGATTACGATAGTAAATTTACACTTATTTAAGTTGGTAGCGTTTATGTTAACGCATTTTAAAGCATAAAAGTAAATAAAAAAATGAAACATAGTCATAATTGTGGCCACAGAATGATGCAGTGACTTTATGAAATGTTCACTAATAATTATTTCCCTGAAACACTTATCTTTTTTTCAATTTTTGACTTCATTTTGTTAAATTTTCTTTGTTCAGTCAATAAATCTGCCTTTTCACTCATGCTTTATTTTATTTGCTGTCCCATGATATAAGTATCTGAAGGATGATTCTCTATGCACTTCCAAAATTACTATCGCATTCTCCATGACAATACTTCGGTTTTTCGCAGTGACGTCTTTATGCCCTTATGACTCAAAACGCCTATCCGTTACATCTAAACGCGTTTATCAATTTCTCGCTTTTATATCTGTCCCTTTTCGTTAAAGATACACCCGCACTCATCTCCTCACATGTGTCCTTGCCTAAGTGATTCATATAAGCGGTCGTCGTATTTCCACCCACACACACGATACACACTCCTGTTACTGGCTCCTACGCCTCCTTCCCATTTCCTCTGTTCCTCATTTCTCTCCCACTCGCTCATCGTGGTTTGGTTAATACATTTTGTCCTAGTCAGCTATTAGTGTTCTGCTCTGTAATTGTTGCTGCTGTTATCAGCTATTAGTTACAGTCTTAGCTTCTACAATCAAAATCTGGTTCATTAATTAATATAATTTGGAAACTCCTAAACTGGTGACCTCTATTCTTGTTGGCCCCAACAATAGTAACTAAATCCAAAAAGTTTTCCGTATCTCCTTTCCACCTTGCATTTGTCAAAATTCGTAACTTATAAGGTCACCAGAAGTGGATATTTTCTTCAAGAGCCATGCATATCTCACCTTTTTCGATATAATCTCCAACTTGTTTCAAGAGACGAACCCCAACGGTGTGATCGATAAGATCTTCTGGTTTGTCGCGACCAGCGCCAAGACGCCAGACAACCTGGCCGACCGCCCTCGCATCAATTTCACTTATGTAACCTTGAAAATTCGATGGAAATAAAACCTACTGATCAATTGGATTAAGCACGAAAATTTGTGTAAATAGAAGAATTTCACTCATGGGAGGAAATAAAAAGTGAGGATTACAAACGTATTTTCATATAACGTTAGATATCTTTACGCACTTATTCTCTTTGATAAATTGAATAATAACTTGTTGTTCTCGAGGAAAAAATTCGAATTTAATTTTAAATAGTTCATAAATTTTAAGTTAATCTCTTTGTGTTTCGAACATTTTAATGAAAGTAAAGCAATTATTCTATCCTATGGATTTTAAAATGTAATGTAAAATGTAATTTTAATATGTATTAGAATAATTCTGGGATTTCTTTTTAATGCATCTTCTGTGTAGCATTTATCATTCTGGGAATCAGCTGGGCGTTACTAAAGTTGATCAACTTTTATTGAATTCCGCTTCAATCAAACATTTAATTAATCGGATTCTCTACGGTTACTTTCACCCGTTGTGCATCATAGTATATCTCCTCATTTATCTATTCCAATATTCATTCTCATTTATTTTATTTGTTGCACATCTATTTACCCTCACTATAACCAGATTAAAAAAGTAAGTAAGCGTTTTCCGATAATCCACTTAGTTCCGTCTAATAATGGCGCTCATTACAAAATGATATGCTCATCTTCACTTCTTACCTTTTCGAGGAGCCTTAATAGGAGTTTTCGTATTGGCCATTTTACCCATTTTCTCCAGATAGTAGTCGATAACATCAGGACATTCTTGGGGTGGCGGAGAGCAGATAATTTCTGCTAACTCAGAACTCACACCCTGTCCCACAAGCATTTTGGCCATCGCTTCTCGAGCCTTTCCATTGTGGAGAGTCTGCAGCATCATCTTGGATGCCTCCGATACATTACTCTCAATGGTAGCTGCTGATAGCATGTTAGAGCCTGCAATTTATGAACATTCCCGGCTATACTGAAATTTGAAACTAATATGTTTAGCAATTTCACAGGCAGATATGAAAGAAAAGAAACGTTAAGACCTGGAGATATTATCTTTCCAATCTACAGCTTGACATTAACTGATAACTTACCAAATAATAAGTAGAGAATGGGAAAATTATAGGACGTAACAAAGCAATGAATTTAATCAGCGGATGTCCGGTTCTCCAATCAGCGGTTGACTCATCGATGTCGATGAAAGCATGATAGATACATATGGTGCTCAATGCCAATATTCAAGATACTGGCGACCATCGTCAATGGAATTCAAGATTTTGCTTTCGTGATTGGTGGATGTGTTCATAATCCCTTCTTTTCATTTATCTCCTCCCCTACTAGTCTATACAACTTTCTGGTCGCCAGAAACACTGACTACTTGAGATAGCGCTCACAGATGATACGGGACAGCTCTCACAAGATAATAACAGGAAAAAGAGATAATTTGAGTTATATTTTACCTAAATCGTTATATTATATCCATGCACATTCAAGTGATTGAGTCACCTAAATGCGTAATTTATTATGCAGTTCTCTCTAGGCCTATACATTGTCTACATTTGTAGCGATATATGAACCATTCAGAATAAACTGGTTTCTTTTATTCTTAGGTTTTAGTTTTATATAATCAGAGAGAAATATGCAAAAGCAGTTTCAATTTTCACTCAATTATTTGACAATATGAGACTACATTATGGAATAAAATACACATTATGTATCTCACGTATGTGCATATTTAGCAAAAGTATTAATAATCACCAATTTACTTTCAAGGTCAATAAACGTTATACCAGTCTTTTAATTTAAGGTTTCAATTTTGGGAAAAGTGTGGGGATATTTGAGCTGCGGAAGTGGGCATTTTCTCTTGCTCGTCAGACTACTTAGAAAAATAGTTTGTATTTTTTACAAGCTTACACAGGTTTGCATCACTATTCCCGTCAACTAATTCAACCTTGGCTTGATCAACCCCGAATGCTTAATTATCGGTAGCTTCTTCTTTTAAGAAAGAGGACTATTCAGTCTTTCTTTTATATTAGTCGAAGTGGAAATTACCTCGCTAAAATCCAAATTCTTCAAAGCCCCAAATAACCTCTAAATATCTTGATCATCAAATATTCTTACCTAAAGTTAGGATCAGATCCTTCAATCTACTTTCAAAAGGTCCACCAGAAAGAACTGAGAAGACTTCAGCCATTTCAAGAGCATTTCCACTACATTGACCAAGAGGTTGGTCCATTGAAGATACTACCACAACAACTTTGAGATCCATTTTCTCTCCAACGCTAATCTAGAAAGGACATAAGAATTAATCCGGATATAATTGTTTATGGAAGCTATAACTTACCATGCTTTTGGCCAAATCTCTGACTTCATTTATGTCCTGATAAAGGGCACCAGGTCCCAGTTTAATATCCATTACCAAGCCACGTAGACCTTCACACAATTTCTTCGATAGAATTGAACCTAAAAATGAGGCAAAAAAATTCATACATTTATTTTAAATTGCGTGCGGTTGGGATTTTTTTAACAGCGCACCGGTTATCAAGGGAATTGAGGCAACTGTCCCAGTAACATCACGATATTTGTAAAGTAGTCGGTCAGCGGGAACCAGACGTTCAGTCTGGCCTATTATGAAGAATCCAGATTCGTTGATTAGAGATTTGAGTTGATCTGTGCCAATGTTTGATAAATAACCTTCAATTGATTCGAGTTTGTCAATAGTTCCACCGGTGATACCTAGACCACGACCGCTGATCATAGGTACCTTTGGGTAAATAAATACTTTCCTGATAAATCTTAAATCATAGTTTATCCCTCATAACTCACTTACTCTTCTATGTTAATTGATACCTTTAATCTCTTAATGAGTTTCCAATGCATGACATTCTTGTAATATGATGACAATAATTATATCGCCATGGTTTGTCTTGAGTGAACTGCCATGTTAAAAAATCTTTTCCATCAAAAGGTACAAATAAATAGGGGTGACACGACAAACCACGGAAAAAAATCAACAGTATCTTATTTTTGTGAATAATCTCACCTTTGAATCCGGGAGTCAGTTCATGAAATTTGAATATTGGGACCTATAAATTACACCCTTTATGAGAAAATGGACAAATCAGTGCTCCCATAACTCAAGTAAAGTAGGATTATTGAAGTCCTGACTTCATTGACAGCTTTTTCCTGACCCTCTTCTCCGTTTCTTACCTTATTAAACTCGTCCGTCCACATACTCAGATGCTTTCTCACGATTAAATCTTCAGTTTTTTTCGCTATCATGGTTATTGCATTTCACGCAGTTGAGCAAGTATGAACTCTTCTTTCTCATAAACTGGGCATAGCTCGACTATAAAGTAGTATAACTTAAGGCTCATTTTGTTTACGTTTAAAGGGCTTCTCCTAATGTTTTTTCTGACTGTAAAAAGGTCGAAACACAAGAAAAGGGTTATAGTATCCTCAATTTCGCACGATCCTAATTCAATGACTTACATTGACTAGTTGGAATGCAGCTGACATTATAACACTCCTGAATAAAACTATCTTGTAGTAAGTGCACAATTATCCATTGGTCTGTTCATCATAAACTGTCATAGAATGACTAACAAAGAACACAAAACCAAATATCCCTCTAGGCGTACTCTATTTAGCCTTTGCGAATACACACTCTGGTTAGTGTTCCAATTCAGTTGTTGGTCTTCTGGTCTTTGGAAATGCTGTTGTAGACTGTCATCCTTAAAAAAGTGGTTAAATCCGTAAGGGGATAGATCGAGCCTAGCTTGGTCGGAATTTCAAAATAACTTTGAAATCAGGTCTAGTAGTACTTTAATCTAATAATTGTGTTCTACTCTTTTCTGGCTCCTAATTTGGTTTGGTTGGATTTCTGCCAGAGTGCAGGTTAAATCAGTCCTACTGCAAATAATTTTACCCTTACCTTTCCACCGCAAGCAGCGATCATTGGGGCTAGAATGAGGCTTGTTTTATCGCCCACACCTCCAGTGCTGTGCTTGTCAACAACGAACTGGGCCCATTTCTGGTCATTCCAACGCATCTTTTCACTGTGATTCACCATGGCAGATGTCAAATTAGCCGTCTCATCTGGTGTCATGCCTCTCGTGAATACGGCCATCAGGAAAGCACCTAATTAAATTTTAGAGAGAAAATATTTTTAAAAAATTACTGGTGAATGTCTCAGGTAATATATAAAAATATAAAAAGAACAACAACTTCCTTATTAATTCTAATGGTAAAAATGCTCAGAACACAACGAAGTTTAACAAATAAGCCCATTGTAATCTGCAGAATTGTGACCTCGAAATTTATTATCAAAAATATAAGAATCAGCTACTGAAATAGACTTTCTGCAACGAGTTAAACGCCGTAAGTAAAAAATAACGTCCTGATGAATTTAGAATTATGATGATATTAGGGACTTTAAGTTGTAGAGGGTCACCAGTTTGTAGTGGCAGATGGCTAACAGTAAATGAAAGAAAAGGAACACCAAGGATTGCGTTGACCAGGTTGTATTGAACAAAGCTCAGTAGAGAGTCTCAAGGAAAAATAGGGAATTGGAGGATTGAGCAACGAGAGATGCGTCTGACGAGCTAGGGTTCCCTGGGGTGTGTGTGTCTAATGAAAGGCTGTTTATAAACGACACTTCGGGTGAGGACACGCATAAGGATATGGTTGTATGCGTGCTTTAATTGGTCAGGACGATTGTAGGAAAAGGAAGGGCCGGTGCAGACAGGACGGGTTAATAGCAGGGTTGATTAAGCGGTGTCTGCTACTATTGTCTGAGGTATGTTTACCTTTTACGGGTCGATGAGACATAAGCCAGGTGAGGACACACGATGTTTGTTTATGGAGTGCTTTGGTAGCAGGAATGGTTAAAGGGTTACAGAGATTATTCATGAGGACAAGATAATCAAATTTGGTAATGATTAGGAATAGTGTAAGATAAAATATTTCGGAGAAGAGGGCTTCATCCTTCAAAGTCTCCATTTTTACTCGCCTCTCCCATCACTATAAACTTTTTTTGTGTCAGAGTTGGGAATCATAAATGCCCTTTTTTATTATTTTATAAATAATAGTACTAACAGTGATGTATGTTTTATGACTAATCTCCGGTTTATTTATGTAAGTGGTTATTGCATGGTCTTATAATTTTTTATTTACCCTAATTTAAATTCATTTGGAGAACTGTTTCAGTTTGGATACATTCACTTTTAAATTACAATTCCATATGCATTTAAGTACAAGCGTTATTTTATTGTTTTATCGTAAATATGTACCATTGAAAAGCCCTATCATACAAAATACATAATTGTTGAGTCCGGTTATTTTTGTGCTTAGTTTAGTTAAAAATTTTTCTATTTAAAAATTATTTGACTCACCCAGCTGAACGGCAGATATTGTTTTATTACAAAGATGTCTAACTAAGTCGTCGTAGTCTTTTTTACTCAGTTCAAAACCGCGGCCTTTAAGATTGAGCATTTCTGATATATATTTGCTTTCTTCCTGCATTATTTTTTTCTAAATATCTCTATTTCTAATGCTGAAAATTTAAATCATCTGGAATCGATCGATATACACTTATACCTCAATTTAAATCAAACATTTTCCGTCCTTTAAATGAAAACAATTTTCACTTACCAATCTGAGCTGCAACAACACCACCTTCAACCAATTCTTTAATAAAGAAGTCAATTTCTTTATTTGAAAGAGGAGAACCCTCAGCTTTTTTATGAACTAGCTCGGAGATAAAGAAGTCGGGCATTATGTTCAGTTTAACCGAAATTGGGATTGACGTCTATTTGCTGAATTAGGTTTATATATATGCCAGTAATTAACCAATCAAATGGTTGATTTTCTAAGAGCTAAAATTTGATCTAAATTATACATGAAGTCTGCAATCACAAGATAGGAATAGGACAGATTCGGTGACAGAATATTTACATAAAGGGGGCAGCAACTCTGTAACTGATGCGCTGAAACTGTGCTCATGTGGGAGAGTAAAGGCCACAACGCTGATGTTAGGTAACAGAGGTAATTTATAAACTGATAAAAGACCGGGAGAATGAGTTATATACTAGCTGTTTAAAGAAGGCAATAAGCTGGATAAGATTGATAAACAATTCTCTATAACCAATAACGTAGATAAGGAAATGGCCAACAAGTTTCAGAGCAAACAGTATTTTTATTATGTTCACCGACTAATTCTGAGAAAATCGCCCACTTTATTTCTAAGCTGAACAAGATATTAGATTACAATATTCCTTTATTTATTGAAAATTTCTATATTTCTTAAAAGTTTCTAACCTTTTCCCCTTTTCGAATTTGTGAATATAAATGTTCATATTTGAACTAGCTCTATGACTGATCCGATTAAGCAAATTAGTTCAATATGATATGAAATCTCGTTTATATCATATTCCAGATCTCGATTTGCACAAAAAATCCCCCAAATGACCGATGGATTTTTTGTCCAGACTAGCTGACAAGATATCAGAGGAGACGTGCGTCCGCATAGTGCAAAAAAGATTAAGCGACTTACAGGTCATCTGCAAGAGGTGAATTATTCATCTCTAGACAAATCATGGACTCTACAATCTTGAGTCACGTTTGTCGATTTCATATCATTGCTAGGTCTGCAGCTATTTACAGGAGAATGTGATTAAATCTGAAGATTTCAGAAAAAAGAAGAAAGCGACTATTAATTCGGATCGTTTGTCACTATTTTCCTTTCTAAATCAATTGGTGCATATCTTTAGACGTGTATGGTGTAAAATAGCACGGGATGTCGAGTTTCACGAATGGAGGCTTGAACTGTTCTATGTTTTCGATCTAATTTGTTTGATAGCAGAAGAAAACGCATATCAGAAAGTATATACTCTGGAAGATTAGGCAGTTTGTTTTTTCGCATTCTCATGCTTAGTTATTAACAGCTATGATTTATGGTTAATACAGTACTTCCAACATTTATATTTCATCTATTTTCCAAATCTCTGCTGTTGATCCCTTTTAGCTCAAGATCAAGATTAGCTCTAATATAAAATTTTCATAAACACATCCTCTCAATTACCAATTTAATTTATAAGTTGACTAGTACGGTTTCCATTTTAAGTTTAATGTAAAAAAAGATTAATAGCATAAACACCTGACGTTGGAAAAATGCATCTGTTTAGATTTGTGATGTCAAAGATTCGAGAACATGGTGTCATTTTCAAGTTATGAGTTTTCTTATTTCTTACGTGGGTGGACTCATCTTATTTTCTTGAAATTTTCGTTGATTCCTTCGCTTTGAAGTGATATAGCTAATGACTTTTGAGTAGAACATTTAAATCAAAACACTTTTGGAAAAGAATATATCCTTTCTTGAAATTATATTTGTAATTCCGTATATGAATGAAAGATTTTGAAAAGTGATCCGGCTTTTCATTTCTAACAAATCTTGCAAATCCTCATGACCAACTATTCATAGCTCATTATTGATTGAACAAGGTGATTGATAAGTAACTTTCTATATTATAAATCGAATAATTTTGATCTTCCAATATCAACAGTATGAAAATAACTTAGGTTCCTATATAATGCCTTTCTTTGATTAATAAAATGTCTTTTGTTAGTCGTATTCTGACATAATTTTCCCCTTCTAGGCTGAATCAACTGAAGTCCGGTGAAATCTAGTGTGCAAATATATCATAGTGACAGAAACCAGACTTCCTAGCATTGCAGTAGCACAAAAGAGTTAGACTTTACAGAGGAGGACAATTGAGAACTTACAAAAGATCTCAAAAATGAATTCAAAGACTTTAATTTCTACTACTCGATTCCCTTCCCTCAATCTATACTTTTCTGCTTTAATGTCCGCTACGTTTATATGCTTCCCAGAATGAAAAATTTTAAAACTTGCTTTTAATAAATAAATGAAATACTAGAAGGTAACAGTTTTGAATAATTGACGATTTTAATAGACTGAACTGTGTGCTTTCTTCAGTGCGCACTTTAACAATTTTTTATATGGCATTTTTAACATAAAGAAAAAAGTCTGCTGGTTAGTAACTTGTGTAAATCTGCCAATTTTGAGGTAATTCATCATATTTGCAGTGATTTCTAGAATTGATAAGAATTTTATATCCTGTCTTACATAGTGTGTGTACTAGAAACTCTCCCTTGTTTACAAGTTGTTAGGTCAAAAATATGCGAAACAGACCACCATAAACACAGATCTTTCTGTACCTTAATTGAGTTGACATTTTCAGGCACTTCCCAAGCTTCTGACCATGGAGAATAAAGGAACTAGCAACTTATTGACCTTAGGTGATGGGTTTTAGGCATCCCAGGGATCATAGTTACTAACTTAACACTGTGGACAACCCAGGAGCAGCGGAAAGGTCTAATCATGTATCGCGATGCCATCAAATTTTTCAGCTATACTATTTATTTGGAACAAATCGCATCAGTCTGCCAACGCTTTCCTCGTGCGCTTTAATAAATAAATTTACGGTTCTCCACCAACTGAATAAGTTAAATTAACCTTTAAGTCTCAGTTCACTTTTAGATTGTCAAACTCAACACACCACTTCCTATAAGCGTCTCGGATAAAAAAGAAGAAATAAATTCGAAAAAAAGTATTAAATCAAATTTATGAAATCTCTAGTATACGTACTAACGCATAGAGCTACCCATTCTAAAAATCCCACAATTACTCACACGAGAAAAAATCCAGACAACCCCTCTAGTGTGTCCAACGCACACGTGTCCTACTTAACTCTTGGAATGTTGTATTCAATTAGCCCTAAGAAGATGATAGATTTCTTAAGGGGATTTCTACGCCTAATTTGATCGAGATCTCAATGTGGCTTTACTGGTCAGTATTGGGCTTCTTTAAATCCATTAAATTATCCCAATTTCGTCCTTTAATTTAGTTCCCTACCTCCCATGGCAGAACTTGTTAAAGTTCGCCATTTTTCATTATAGGAAGACATCTAACTATACAGAAACTGCTTTCTGCTTTCATCATAACGTTTCGTGTCAGACCCTTCCGCTCATTTGTTTATCGATTTCTAACCTTATCTAACTCCTCAATATTGAACTTTACTCTGGTATTTTGGCACATTTTCTCTTTTCTCTGATATTGTAACCATTTTTTACTGTCTCTGCGTCTTCCTGTATTATAGCAGTAGTGATCCTCGAAATAATATTTTGGACGTATTTGCAATTTATATTGAAATGGCGTATTTTTGACAGTTTTTGTATGCAAATGTTAAATTTTATAAACAGTTAAGTTACATGATCGAAGGCATTATTTTTTTCACGGCATGCCATCATAATTCGTTTACATTAGTTTCACTCCGATGGTTTCTCCATTCAGTAAAGTGGTCTCTAATGGCATGAAATGGTGAATGCTTGTGCTGAACTTACTAAAATTTTCTCAGTTAATTATTCGTGGAAAAGCAAAATAAATTCACTTTTAATCTAAACATGAGGATCAATAAAGTACTCCCACAGGGAAGAAAAGAGGAGTTAGGAAGAAATAGAGAATAAGGTATGGCCATCATAAGAGTTTTTTGTCATTTAAACTGCGGATTCATTAGACAGGTCACTTTCTACTTAGATGTATCATCTCCTTTTGTTCCGCAATTTCTATTTCAGGGTCTGGTCCCATGGTTGCTATTTGATAGATCATATCCGCATTGTTCAGATATTAATGACTAGTTGATCTAATTAACTACTTTGTTATTACATAGCAATAACATGTCTCCTCTAAAAGTCAAAAGCTACTTCGCGACAGTAGCTGAGTGTCAAGATAGAAAATATTATATTATCCATATCTACTATGTTTCCCATATGTTAATATTAATGACCCGTTGGCATATTTTATGATCATAATTAAAATTTGTTTTGTGCCTAACCGCCTTTGTTGTTCTCTCACTTTTCTCTAACTGGCGAAACTGAGATGTCGGGTGCATAGATTGTAAAACTGAGGTGTGTTTAATGCGTCAGGGCTCACTATTTTTTAGTCAAGATGAACTCTAATTATGACCGAATGGGAGAATTCACTGAATGGGAACACAACACTAATGTCGATGTGTTTTCTTCATGAGTTGGGGTCACAATATGAATTCAATTTCATACGATAATGTTGACATGTCAAATAATTCACTGTGTTGTTAGGATTCATCAGAGGTCAGCTTAGCAGATCTGAGTCAGTCATCGGAGTGAAATTTCAGCATCCTGACAAATCCAACCAATTGTTCTTGTCAAAATCTACAATAGCAGTTTTTTTAAATCTTAAATCGTAGTCATGCTAAGTTTACATCTTCAGTGAGCTAAGTCTCCTATCAAATGTGTTATAATATTGAATCTAATCCACCTTTTTTATTGCCTGAAAGCCTAGTATTCCCGTTTTCCGGTAGAAGAGATAATAATAGGGCACACAAAAGTTAGCTAGACACAAAACCAACTTTAATGTACAAAGGGGTCAATAACGTAAATATTAAGGTAAATACTGCAGATATAAATAACATAAATGTAATTTTCTCAAGAGTAATCATTTAATAAAATGTTTTCTCATTTTGAAATAATAGTATCGCATTGACCACTTTCATTTCCTATTTTTGAATACTGTTTACTGCATTTTGCCTATCAAGACATGATCTCAACTAGCGAAAATGTATTTCTTAAATAGGTCAATCGCCTACTCGCTATATCTACTTATAAATTAAAGTAACACGTTTATTTAACTCCGAAAATTTATTCAATAATTCTTAATTTCAACTATTCCTCTATTGGAGAGCGTAATTGAATTTCGATATCGTGACGGCTGTTCTGCTGGCACGTATATTATAAGGGGTTTTTTATTTTTCTAAGAGAATGTGGACGTGCATTAGACTGATCCCATAGAGAAAAGCCAGACAGATGGGTTTCAAAGTTGTGACCTCATATGCATGGGAATAGGTAGAGTGTTTTATTGATAATTTAGTGTGCACTTAAAGCGGATTTATAAAGTTTACCCAATGATAAGGTGTGATATTGACAATCAGTGAAGATAATTTAATTTAACCATCGTAATACAAAACACCTACACTAGTTAATCAAGAAATAGCACCTGAACACCTAATATGGCAAGCAGTCCATAGCGAATGAAACAGATTTAACAAGGGTATATAATGAAGTCAGGCAATCAAGAGTCCTGCATTAGTGGATTTCTGAAATCAATGAGTTGTAAATTTTCTCATAAGAGATAAATTTACTTCATAATATTTAAACGATCCAAAGCTCAATTTTCACAATTTGATCTCTGAGTAGATTGATGAATTCATGTCTACGATATTCAGATTTAATTAAATTATTGGTCGTATCACTTAGATTTATCCGAGACTAGATGAGATTGACAAGGGAATCTTAACCATATCAGAGCTCACTAGATTTTCCCAAGGGTGAACTTTAGTAATAATCACCCGCGAATAAAGTCTGTGAAGAGAATATTTAAACTTACAGCACAAGAATAACTGATGGAGGATGACGAGTTCTGAATCTAGCAGTCAGACTATAGACAACACTCTCACTGACCAAGATTCAAGAACTTAAGAAGTATCAATTATCTTTAATATTAAAATAGATATTGTCCACAGTAATGCCAAAAATTATATTTGTTAATTGTGGAAGCAGCTGAAATCGGTTAACAAGATGTTAAATAAATAAGGGGAGGGGATCAACTAGATAATGAGAACAATGTCAAGGTATCAAAGAGTCTTACTTTATTTGATTTTTGGATTCGGATTATGGAGTATTTACCACATTGGTAGTTCATGTCTCAAAAATCAAATTCCATTATTCGTCCCAAGATTGCAGGAAATGCTTGCCTACGATGTCCAGTGCTTATTAATTGGTATTTTACTCGTGATGGTCGTTCTTACCACTTCGATTTATTTTTTTCCTCCAAAGGTTTAGAAGGCAAAATGATCTTATATGATATTCAGCAGCTTGCAGTCTTGACGTAGCAGTAATGAAATAGCTTTAATATATTGCTCAATTCATCGCCCCAGCAGAATGACATGATTAAAGTAGAATCCTACATCAGCGAAGTAATGTGACATATTATTATGAGAAAGCATCTAAACATTCTGAAACAGGAAGGAATAAGGATCAAAGATGAGTTTATTTAATCATTATGTTTTTGTCAGTCGGATTCCCCGAAGAAATTTTTTATGTTATCTCCTTGAGCAGTGTTGTTATGAAAGAATATAGGCTTTTTATTATTTTTAAATTACTGCGCTGTTTCAGAAAGAACAATCAGAGGTTCGTTAAAATACAAGGTATAGTAATCTGTTGCAGGATCTATAAAATAGCTCTCTTTTTATTACGTTGACATATATGATTCGTTATAGTCACATTAGCTATACTTTTAATTTTCTCACTTTCCAAAGAGGTAGACAACAAAGGCATACAACCGTAGCGTCCTAGAAAGACGATGCGAACATAAATCGTTTTATGGTTGGAATTCAGGTGAGTTCGAAAATTTGGTGCCTTAGGCATGGCGACAGTTGGATAGTTGTTGTGCAGCCCTTTAAATGTTTTTTCACAACAGTAATCAATTCATTTTAACCGTCCCTATGTTAAGGGAAATCTAATGAAAACGGTGAAATGCGAAGCTGCCAACTGTATGCGAATCTCCGCCGAAAAGAAAATAATGCTCTTTCGCAATCAATAGTATCACGGTCCCTCGGATACAGTGCTCAACCAGGAATTCTTGTCTAATTTCTGGTTGTTTTAAGTCTTATGGTCGATTCAACACCTCAGAATGTCATCCTTACTGTTTATATCGGATTCAGTGCGAGCCTCTCCATAAGACCGTTTGAAAAAGCACCAGCTCTAAGGTCCTATAGACATGAAAATTAAATGAACTAATCATCTTAACCTCCCGTTCCATTCAGACATATTGCAAGAAATCGATTTCGGTGATACTACAAAAAAATGCTATATAGTTGAAAAAGTTCTCAAGATTTAGATTCCTAATTATCGATTTCTTGTTTCATTGTCAGTGCTTAGTTAAATGATTACGTTAATTCGTGTTTGTTTTGTACTGTTTCAAGTATTGAACCTTAACGATGTATACATTCTTTAAATAATGAGTACCTACTGAATGTATCACTAAGAAAATTTTTTTCTTTCAAATAGTTCAAAAAATGATCCTTTAATTTCTTTATTTACATTTCAGTTTACGTTGCATTTATTTGAACTGCACGTTCATCAAACAATTATTCAATATCTTGTGTCTATGTTAACTTCCGTTAGCCTATTAAAACAGAAGGTCGAATTAAAAATATGATCAGACTGGATTACATATATTCTAATATAAACATTTACTTAGTTGAGGAAAGAGGTAAACCGGGAAATTGAAACCAACGTTCCTACATGGCTGTAGTTGCGGTTAGGCATGCCTTATTCTCCAAAGCTGTATTCTTTGACATGTGATAAGAGCATTTTTTTGCGGCCTAGCTTTCAAAGCAAGTGAGTGAAAATTGAAGTGTTTGGTGAGTTTCATCCGCACTTTTTCTCACTCTCGCGTTTCACAACCCAGTTCAAGTTCATCTTATTGCAGTGGGAATCATACACAAATTCAAGTTTAACATATTGGATGGTGGCGCCACATCCGTCTTTAGAGTTACAGAGCCGTTAGCCCTTACAAGCTAACGAGTTTTGCCTTCTACTGGCCAATATAGAGGAATGAAACTAGCTGACATTATGGAACTGCGTTATTTTTTGTTTACCCAACGGGACCTCCTGGTTTATATTAGAAGTCCTTTATCTGGTAATATTATTTTTATTGTATGAACATCAATGTTGTTCTTATAGGTTCAAGACTGGCCAGTAGCTGAACTGTGTTTATGTAAGTCATTTTTATGACAGAACAGATCACACTGATGAAATTCAGATAGTCTGATGACCTCAAGCCGCGGTTAGAAATTAAACTTTGTGCTAATTAAGCACTTGATTAGCAAGACACTTTTCCTAATGAAATGCTTCGACCATAACAGCACGTACACTCTGCCATGATTCATAAAATTTCCCTATTTTCTGGCCCAGTCATCTTGACCTAACCTGAACTCCTGCATCATGATAAATTGCGGCCTTAAATTATGACATTTTGGGAGATACAGATCGGTTCGGTCTAGTTTGGGGCAAGGATAAATTTTGCAGTTAAATTCAAATCCTCGGTATTTTCAAGCTTGGGAGGGCAAATTTGAATGGCACACTACTTTCATGCTATAAAAAAATGAAATTAGATATTCTATTTAATACTGATCAAATCGTTAAGGAAAGTGAATAGTTGACAGTAGAATAAAGAAAAATAAGTGTTTTAACTGTATCTAACACAACAAGACGTGTTCAAAATATTTTCATATGTTCCATTTAAACTCAATCGTTTAGTCTATGAGGGTTATGAGAAGTAAAGGATCTCCAAATTTCCCTGACCTTATTTTCTAAGTGTTAAAGGCTATTAATTTACGATTGCTTATTCATACTTAATCTCTGATAATATTGATTCAGAACACATCAACTGGCACCGATTAATTCTAAAGGAATAATGAATTTAAATTTCTATTGAAAAATAACCTAGAAGTTTTCCCTACCTTTATAATAATATCTTTAGACACTAGTCCTTACTGAATGCATGGGCTTATGACAGAAAATTTTGACAATTTCAAGAAAAGCTTGTGGTCGAATTTCCGTTCACATGCTGGCATATAGGAAACACATAACGTCATGTCGAGAAAAGGTTTTGAATGGTGTCCTAGATAACGGACAGAGTCAGTAAAGAATTTGTGGCTAAACTTGACTGTATAAAAAGTAGTTAACTGTGAGTCTAAGAGCTTTCTACATAGTTAGAACTAGGGGAATATCACTTCTAGATCTACAGTATGAATGGAAATGAATTCCCCCTAATGATCTCCAGGTATGTGAATTTCGAAAACGGAGTGTTCGAGCGCAAATATGGTGACGCATTGTAAGAGAAGTATATGCTCAGACCGTCAAGAATCGTCACGCAAAACTCAAGTCCACAAGTTCTATAATGAAGTCCCAAGCAGTTTAAGAAACTGCAAGCAAATACTAAGTTAAATAAATTAATTTCATATTAACCTTCATGTTAAGTGGTCTTTTATGTTTCAATTTTTCAATATAGGAGGTTTTTTTCTCAAACACAATGCAACTTACGGAAGGTTTGCAAAAATAAAAATTCCAGTTAAGAATGACACAAATAGATATCAAAATCATGATAAAAGTTCGGGGCGAACTCCTTTGATTTCAATTAATATGGTATTTTTATTATGATGTTTCCACCATCTTTCAGTTCCAGAAGAGATTTGAAATGGCCAAAAAGGTCCCTACATTTCATTAAATGAGAGGTGTAAAGTCTAATGTTTAAATATTACTTCGGGTCAAGTTCTTAACTGAGCTGCTCCGTTTACTTCAAATTTGAATTATTTTCATACCATTTACCAACTGGCAAATTTATTGACAAGCTGCAACAAAATTTAATCTTACATTTATTTTGTCATATCATACTGTTTTTATACAATTTTTCATTCTTCGACATCAAATAATAAATATGAGGATGCGAATGGTGCTACCATTCAATCTTTAAATTTGTGTAATTTGAGACGTGAGCTTTTTCAGTTATTCACTTAATGTCTTGTTTTGAAACAAAATAACCCTCTACGTGAACGTAGACCCTCATTTATGAAAATTGACATCCAGTACAGACGCCCTCCAGTCATTCTAAAAACTATTACTCTTCTTGAATTGGCTTCTAAAGTACCCTGAAGGTGTAAAGGAGAAAGAAGCACTAAGGCAAGCTAGTGAAATTCTTCCTTTATCAGGGAAGAAATTGTCATATTCTTATTCTGGGACATAATTAAGTGAGCGTCAGACAAACTTAAATAAATTGAAAATATGCTCCAGCGAAATAACTTTGTTACAGATCAAGTTAACAGATATACTCGACAATGCACATATATGCCACGTCTAAAACCAGTTAGAATACTACTGTTACTTAAAAGTAGAAGAAGCATTTTGAAAAACTTGGCTCTGTGATTCGTCCCACTGCCTAGCCACGTTTAAATACAGTGTATAATTTCTGCCAGAAAGATTGCGACTTTTAATATTTGCATTGAAAGGACAATTTGAATGGGGACTTACATGGCTTTCAAGACACATAAATTAGGTTTTAAGATCCACCCAGCCAAGCGAATCTAGAAGTTAAATATCACTTTGATAAGGGAAGTCACACCGTTCCACGGCTAAACTCACGTGTTAGGGCATATAACGTGCTGAAATCATTTCATATCTACTCTCAGATTCCGCGTTCGAACCTGTTCCTAATGCTCAGATTGCTGCGCCTAAAAGTAAATGGTAAAAACATGCACTGAATTAGATAAATAACCAGAAAAATCCGATCCTCACAAAGAATACTGTTCAGTGCTTCACTGTTATGCAAATCTAAACTCTCCCTCTGAATTCTAATAAGCTTAGTCAGTGCTGCAACATACGCCAACCCATTGAAATTAACAGAACCAGTAACAGTCAATTTCTCTTAACCTAAAGTTCATATGTGGAAAGCCACTGTATTTTAACAGAGAGTTATTTGGGCGTTATTCTACATATTACTCATCTAACATGGTTGAATTAGCCAATTGATTGGACGCGAATTAGCTGCATCAGCGGTCATCTAACATTGGCCAGCAGCAGCACGCATGCAATTGAGATGCAGGTAGGGTGATACACACGCACATGAATGCTCGAATCTCTATGGCCCGTCAACTTCGTGCATGCTACCACGCCCACGCCTTGGCATGATTTTCGTTCGCCCACTCGGTAAGAGGCCCGATACTAAGCAGAAGGCAAATAGGCCTTAACGCATACGTGCGCGTGAAGAAGTTGAAGTAGTAACTGGATGATTCAACCAATCACACATTTTGCCTGGCTAGTAAGCGTGCGAGAAAAGAGGGAAGGTCAGATAAAAGGAGCAGGGCTTTTAGATGCCAAGACAGGGGTTTTTGAGGCTCTGGATTCTGCTGAGTAGTGTGATTGGTTGCATAAGAATGAGGCGATTTGTTTAGATTTATTTTATGCAAGTGCGAGTGGTTTAATTCCCACGTTTTAGCTATTTCATTTTATAATAGTAATTCACTCATCAAATCGATGAATTTTGCAGCTTTTCTCATAAGATTATGCCTCAAAAATCTTAAGGTGAACAGTTTGTGCACTTAAGGTCAATTCCTACATGGCACGTATACAGTGTTGTGAGCTTCTGTTGTGTGAGCGAAATCTAAAACATCTTTAGCGGCGGTGGTTGTGATTTCAAAACGGCGTAATTTCAAAGCAGAGGTTTATTTTCAGTGAGTTTAGAACGAAAAAAAGTGGAGATCGCTTAGGTGATTCACCTTGCTTAACAAGTGTTTTAGAATTTCTCTTTTGTATTTTGTATGGGAATTGCCGAGGGAGTATTTTATTTTCCTTTTTTGTCTGACTCATCGACAAGTCAAGGAGACAATTATTCACAAGTATTCAGTTGCTCGTGAAGGAGAGTTAGTCATTTTTGTATTAATCATTCCTACAATTGACTGAATAGGCAAAATGCGATGACGTATAGATTATCGATTTTTCACTTGTGCGTATAAAACAGCCAGAAATAACAGATGCTGCTCACAGATTATTTAACAGATAAGACGACAATTACCATAAAAGCATTTAAAAGGCTCTATAAAGGTACCAATTTGTTAATAAAGTAGACGCATTGGCGTGACTTTTAACGTCACCTTAAGTTGGGATTTTACCACTAAGGGTAGAAAGGTCATGAATGCGTGGTCGAAAACCGGACGTAGGTATTGATAAGGGCACATTAAGAGGTTGTAAAGTTTTGCCTTCCCAATTTCGTGTCAGAGGGTGTGGNGGGGAGGAAAGAGGGGGTGAACGGGGATGAATCATACTGGAAGCACGCGGTATTCTTACTCAGGACTTCCTATTAGTCATATTAGGGAGAAGGGGTGGTTTTTAAGGGGTTGAATTTAATCAGGGCGTGCTTGCCCAAATATGGTCATGAAAATGTTGTAAATTCATGAGGTATGATAATTACAGGCACTTCTAAACTTTGAAGATAATAGAAGAATTCGAAGCTTTTCTTAGCCTAGGGGAATGAGGGTATGAAAAAGCTTCCCCTGTATCTATTTTAAAATATGAAGGATAATATAATTTTTATTAAGTTGGCAGTTTATTTAATATTTCGTCTATAGATATATCTACTTTAGAAGTCTCATAACCATGGAAACTATTAAAGTTCTGTCCATATATATCCTGAGAAAATTAACAATAGGTAACTGCTGATGCTATTTATCATTTTCGGCTTTGTTAGTAAATGAAGTAAACCGTATAGCGGAATATCTATTTACCGTTTCTATTAGCAACAAGCACTGCTAGAGCAAGAGGTTTCATCATAGAAGGCAGCAACCAATCAGAATCGTGCGCTAGCAGTCATCAGTTTTGGGAAAAAAGGCTAAGATCCCTCTTTTCCCTATTTTCTCCTCCAGCTTTCTCGCCAAGATAAACATCGCATTTTTGCTTTCATAGATGATACGATGCGAAAAAAGTATGCAAAATGGTGACACTAGTAAACTAATAGCTAGATTAATATTTACTTGCGGAACTAGTAATTTAGGTTCAAATACCTATTTTAAAAATCAGTTAAATCCATTTGTAAATTAATTTCCTAGTAGTAAGGTATGATACACGTAATGTGAGACTATGTGTGAAATTACATTTGTACATAAGTATTCGCTTAAATACTCCCAAGCGTTTTCTAACACGCATTTAGGATACAGGGTGGCATCACGGAGTCTTCCTGGTGAGAAACTCTGTAACTCTATTTATTAGCCAATCATAACCAGTTGGCCATTCCACTCACTGAGTATACACTGATGGGCATCGAATATGTAACATCTGATTTCTCAGACGTGTCCATTAATCACTGCATTCCGCATTTGCACTTAGTTTCATAAAACTGCTCAGGACTCAATTATAGAGTTTGCATCTATTTTCGCCCACATTTGTCTTCTTCAGATCTAATGATCACCAGACATTTTAGTACTCATGAACGTATGAAACTATTGCAATGTATTGGGAATTATGCACAAAAACCGGGAAGTCCTAGGGGAGAAAACTTTTTTTCAGATCACAATATATTTTGCCAGTTACAATTACATAGACAGATGAGATACATTTGACAAGGGGAAGTCAATCATACTCAAGTTGCCGTGCCTCATGCAATTCAGCATAGAGAGCCCGAATACCACAAATATGAATTTTGAATGCAAAATTGTAATTGATCATTACAAAGCCTCATAGTCAAATCGATGCAAAAACTGCCAATAACTCATGCAAAACTCGGTTCTTTAATGGAATCCCTAGAGGCTTTAGAAACTGCAAACCAGAGCAAGTGTGAAATTTTAATTAAAATGCCGTTAGACCAGCTTTTTTATAAAAGTGAATATATTTAGTCACCTTGTATGTTCACTCCTAATTAATTATAAATTATTACAACTATAATCTCACATAATTAAGACCGAATATAACATGATTCCTATCTCTTTGAGTACAATTTAAAGTGGTACGTCTCTAGGGGGAATTTTAATTTCATTTCAACACAGAGACGTAAACAATTTCCACGTAGTTATGAATGGGTGACATCCCCAAGTTTTAAGAATTTAAGATCAAAATGCAAAATGAATAATGAAAAACAGTTAAAAAGTGTTCTCAAATATCATTGATTAACGAAGAAGACTTCGTCTTTGGGCTGCTATGAAAGTCTCCTAAGTTCCCCTAATTCAAAACTTCGTTCAAGTCATCAGATACCAGTCGGTAGTAGAAAACTCACACAAAGATAATGGCTAAGACAAATCAATTAAAGCACCAAAGAAATCCCTGGCTTGATCAGACTGCCATGGCTAAACCAGTCAACAATCTCAATTCATGTTTCTGAAAGCTAAATCTCCCATCTGAAAGGAAATCAAGTAAAACAAGTAAAATGCCTCAGTAACGGTGATTCAGAAAGATTTTAACATGAAAATAACCTTTCTCCCTATCCATCTATCCAAAATGTAGGATAAATAATAGAGATTCCCTAATGGTAAACAAAAACTAGCATCTTATTTACTATTGTCTGACAGGTTAAAGAAAGGGGGTTATAATGTCCTATCAGTCCGTGGGTGTTTAAAAATAAGATCAATCGCACCTAGAATGTGACGTGATCTATGATTACGGAATTAGCTAAGCAATCGGTAGTGAGCACAGTTAATGGAATTATAATAATTTATTTGTCACAAATGGAAGTAGCTTTTATTTTATCACAAGAAAACGAAAGACCTTTAGGTAACAATAAGGTTAGTGCTTATCGAGAAATCGCTGCTCATCGGCGTACGTCAAGCGAACACTGGTTAACACATATCGACGAGTAGCGTTAGAATTCGAGTTTCTTATATTGTTAAAGTCACTCTTACAGATTTGGGAAGTTTTACTAGTGTCTGTACCACATTGAATATACGCTTATGTTTTCAATTGTGTTGCAAATTATCTTCTGGGAGATGAAGTAGGAGGCTGTTCGTTGCAAATTTTGACATTTTTATTATCCTTCTCGTTGCTCAATTAACAAAGCATCAGTAACTTTACTATAAATAGAAGGTTACTTCATGTACTATCTCCATATCATGGGAATAAAGGTATATGAGATATTTCAGTGCTCTGATGTTTTCAATCAATATCAAACATTTTGAACTTGTGATATGTGAATATATGCACGGGGTGCGTAAATTATCTGGGGCCACTTGCATTTTTGTAAGTTAAACTATCTAGATAATCATTAATGTATTTTTAATATCAGAGGGTCTCATGGTAGGTAGTACTATAACTAATGAAATCAAAAGGCACTCTATAATAGTGTCCATCAAAGCCAAACAAAGGAATTTTGAAATTGTATGATCTCTAAGAGTCGCCAGATCTTTTGTTTGCTAAGTTAGAAGGTGCTGCTGAATGAAAACAACGGAGGTGAACTGGCCGTCACAGGTAAGAGAAAACAATATTGTCGACGCTCTGCTGACCCACTCATAATACCTGAGTTTATGAGAGGAGGGCATGGCATAATGAACGAAAATCCTGGGAAGTCAATGAGCTACATCTTGTCAAACATCTTCAAGTGTCTCAAGGAACGATAAGGAGTTTTGTTCGTCAAGACCTCGGGTGCAGACCATACCTTCTTAGGCGAGGTCAATTTATGTGGACAAAAACAACTTAAGGGAATCGTGTAACGCGCATAAAAGAACTCTTCAACTAATTGAAGCATCCAGAAGAACAGGAATGTCTCCGACGATAAAACTTCCATCAGGATCAAAAAGTCAATTTAAGAAATGATGGGTGGGTAAGCGTGGGCAATCCCACTGAAGTTTCAACTTTTATGCATGCGCATGAAGCTTCCACCGACAGGGATGGTTTTCCACAGAGCCTTAGAGTCAATGCAGGTGCCTACGTGGAGACGCTTCAAACCATTGTTGTTAAACCGCCTTGGCCAATGGAGGAAGATCCTATGTCTTCCAACAAAACTCGGCTCCATTCTGTAAAGCTATCAAAACCCAGAATTGGATTGGCGGATGGATGGCCGAGAATTTTAATATCATGTCACACCAAACATATGGCCGCTTCCTAACTCACCTTAACCCCTTCGATTATTACGTGAGGTTGGGTGTGGTTGAAAAGGAAGTTAACAAGTATCCTTGTAATACCAAATCCTCCTCTCTGATGGAAGCCATAGCTCGAGCAATGGAGGATACCACAATAAAGACACCCGATCAAAGCTTGCAGTCGATCGCTTTCGGACTCGAATTGAGTAGGTGATAGAAGCCAAAGGAGGATATACAGAATAAAACTTAGGTTAATACCATGTTTATTCGTTTTGTTACAAGAAATAGTAAATTTCAATCATTAACAGTTCCGTTTTCTGTTTTTCCAAAAGTGCGTAAGGTGTCCTCAGATGCCTTACGCACTCTGTATATATATATATATCCTCACAAAAACTCGGATAAAATCTAGGTACATATGAAAGTGAAATTTGAGATTATTTATTAAGTTAAATGGCAGCAATTTGGAGACATGTGAAAGGTTATCACTAAAAAACAACTACCGCATAATGTTTAAAAAAGCAAAAAATCTTCAACTCTGGAAGTCCAAACCTCTACAATGAATATCGCCGGTTTGAACAATCAAATACATCGACGAGGTTTAATAATCGATAATTCTAACAACACTAAAGACTGGTGCTACAAATTATAGAACAAAAAATAGATATAAACTTTGACTAGGGCAATTACAAACGATGTGACAGACTACGAAGATGATTGAATATAAACTATTAGTCCCCAAAACCAGCACCCCAGTGTCAGAAACGATTCTACCTGGCCAAATACTTAAATCCAGAAAAGAAATACATGATAAGTTGAAGAATATACTAACAAACGAAACCAATCTAAGCACGTATTATCCGACTGAATGAATAGTGGAGAAAAAGAAACCCAAAAATAACCCCGAATAGTTCACGACGCCTATCTACACCAAATATCAGAGGGTGGACAATTGTAAACCTTGATAAGGGGCACATAATCAGTTCAGCAACAAAGCCCATCAATTATCTAATACCAAAATCTAAATCAGCACAAAGCAACCATATACCCTGTTAACAAGATATAAACAATCATTCACGAAGATAACGTACAGTTAATATTTAAACCTAAAAACCGGTTATAGGTAAACAATGAAACAAACATAAGCAGTGCAATATTTTACAATCGCAGGATAATCAAACGAAAATCGGTACTTCAACAAATCAATGACTTTAAACAGAATAACTGTGCTAAAAAAACCAAGTGTACATTTATTACCATTTAGTTATTCTAACATAATCATATGTGGCGCTAGCTACTTGCGGTCTTCCTGCTGGGAAGATAATCAGAAGAAATAAATAGCAAACCAAACACAAATAGCTAAGCAATAGAAAAAGAACGAACAGAACCAACGGACGCGACTCGATCTTAATTTATTGGTAAACATGATATATTATTTGGGAAAGTAGAACATTTAAGCTTCCTCGGCTTCTTCCTCCTCCTCATCATAGTCTCCCTCATCTTCGGCAGAAGCATCTTGGTACTGCTGATATTCACTGACTAAATCGTTCATATTTGATTCCGCTTCAGTGAATTCCATCTCATCCATACCTTCACCAGTATACCAATGAAGGAAAGCCTTGCGACGAAACATAGCGGTGAACTGTTCGCTAACACGCTTGAAAAGCTCCTGGATGGCAGTACTGTTACCGACAAAAGTAGCAGACATCTTGAGACCACGTGGAGGAATGTCACACACGGCAGTCTTGACGTTGTTGGGAATCCATTCAACAAAGTAACTTGAATTTTTATTCTGAACATTTAACATTTGCTCATCCACTTCCTTCATGGACATTCTACCACGGAAGATAGCAGCAACGGTAAGATAGCGGCCATGACGAGGATCACAAGCAGCCATCATGTTCTTGGCGTCGAACATTTGTTGCGTCAGTTCGGGAACAGAGAGAGCTCTGTACTGCTGGCTTCCGCGACTAGTCAAAGGTGCGAAACCGGGCATGAAGAAGTGTAAACGTGGGAAGGGCACCATATTGACGGCCAATTTACGGAGATCAGCATTGAGTTGACCTGGGAAACGCAGACAGGTGGTAACACCGGACATTGTGGCGCTAACAAGGTGATTCAAATCGCCGTAAGTTGGGTTAGACAGCTTCAGAGTTCTGAAGCAGATGTCGTAAAGAGCTTCATTGTCAATGCAATAAGTCTCGTCAGTATTTTCAACCAGTTGATGCACAGAGAGAGTAGCATTGTAGGGCTCAACAACGGTATCAGAGACCTAGAATTTTAATATTATTAAGCAAAACCTAGCATTACCTTAGGTGATGGCACAACAGAGTAGGTGACCATCATACGGTCAGGGTATTCCTCACGGATCTTTGAGATCAAGAGAGTACCCATACCGGAACCAGTACCACCTCCGAGAGAATGAGTTAGTTGAAAGCCTTGCAGGCAATCGCAAGACTCAGCTTCCTTGCGAACAACATCCAAGACGGAATCAACAAGTTCGGCACCCTCAGTGTAATGACCTTTAGCCCAGTTATTTCCGGCACCGCTTTGGCCAAAGACAAAGTTATCAGGTCGGAAGATTTGTCCAAAAGGACCAGCTCGAACACTATCCATCGTACCTGGTTCGAGATCTACCAGGATAGCCCTTGGAACGTATTTAGCCCCAGAAGCCTCATTGTAGTAGACATTGATGCGCTCCAATTGAAGATCGGAGTCGCCGTGGTAAGTTCCAGTTGGGTCAATGCCATGTTCGTCAGAAATAACTTCCCAGAACTACCAATATTACAAAAAATTTCAATTTAATTACCTTGGCACCAATCTGGTTGCCACACTGACCGGCCTGAATGTGAACAATTTCGCGCATCACAAAGCAGTGGAAGAATCAAATGTCAAAATGTGCGGAAATTTGGACGGCAATGATCTAATAATGTCTTTCATCAGATATTAAAACAAAATTTGTGCACAAAAAATTTTTAAATAAAAATTATTTTTCTCAAAAGTAACTGTTTAATATCCATAGCTTCATTAACGGTTTTATTTAAGCTTAATAAAAAATAGGAAAGATAAATCTGAAAAATATTGATTATACCATTTTATGGATAGTCTTTTTTTAATTTTGGTAAGAAATCATTTCTTAATTGTCGTTTTGTATGTAGAATTTGTGTTATTATTTAATTCCTTTTGAAGTTTGCGAATTTTTCATTTAATTTCTATTCACATTTGAGTTATTCGAGCCCATGTTAACATTACAAATAATAGTTGTGCTCTACCAAAATCAGCAGTTTAATAAGAATACATATTCCGATCTATTTTATTTCAAATCTAAACTGATATTCTTTACAACATTCTGGCAACTTTTCTGTAGATTACGGAATAATTTTCATACTCACCTTTCAGTAAAATTTTATATTGTGAAACCAATATTATAGCCAAAAATTATGAGTAAGCATGTGTGATAAATTTCCAAAAACAATTTCAGGGAGGAAATCGATTAGTGGACATTGTGGCAAAGAGGCTTTAAATATTTTAATTTAATATATCTCTATTATTGGATAAATGCTAAAATTTTCTACTTCTACTTAAGAAGCATCAGCGAAACGTGGAAATGCATCACTCAACGAAAGTCCCCGTCCAAATTTTATCTATTCGAAGTAGCAAAATATTGTTTTGCACAAAATGAATAAATTTTACATTATATTAGATGAGCAGAATTCTCTATTTACAATAACTACAAATCAACAGCTACCTAAATTTTTCTTGAGTTGTGCACTGAATCTAATAAGCAAGTACGACTGTCCAGATACTCCTAAACTATTATCAACTTCTGCTCGACTCTACCTCAACTCGTATTGAACCATTTTAGGAATCGAATGATTTTAAATCGGATTTTCTGCATTAGCCTCAGAAATAAAATATAAAAAAATCAAATGAGAATTAATAAATATCCTGTATATCTCATGAAGAGATATGAGTATTAAAAAATGCAAGTTAGAAATGTTATTAGTACAAAGATATGTGAACCAATAGGATGGCGAGAGAATGACAGGACAACGGAAAAGGAAAATATAGGAAATTATAAGGCATCTTATCTTAAAATAACATAAAAACTTTAAAATAAAACGACCTTAAGGAAGCCGAGTCGAATATTTTCGGTGAATCCGAGAGAAATTAACAGGCTACATTTCATTTCGGCAAAATTTTCGATTATTGGATTCCCACAACTGTACTCGATAATGAACCTCCTCACTGCCGTAATTATTGACAAACAAGACAGCCGACCTATTCCTATGCATCCAAATTTATGTAAGCAACAGTATTTCTAACCGTTTGAGTTAGACGTATTTTCCCTTCCTCCTTCTGGACCTGAACTATTGTGACCAAAATGGAACAGAGGAGCCAATTCTAAGCTCACGCAAACCATTCGACATCGAAAATTTAAACAAATACCCAACACTTGTGAACATTAATGTGCTTATTATTATTATTGTTATTATCAAGATTGAGTCCGGTAGTTCAAGGTTTCAGATATTTGCAATTCATTTACAAAGTATATATTTATTAGAACCAGTTTGATACATTCATTTTCATTTAAGTACAATTATGAAAAACTCATGATTTTCCGTGTGTGAGCAAGTCAGCTCGACTTTGGGTTAAAGTACCCGAGAATGGAGGGCTGATTCTTCACCTGAACTTTTGGTGCCGCCTTCGACTTTTTGGGCTTAATTGCCTTTGACTTTGGTGCTTTCAACGAATAAGGCTTATTTTCCTTGATCGGAACCGTCTTTGTTGGCACAGCTGAAAATGAAGATACAAGTGTTACTTTAAGTAATCTGATGCACACAATAAATAGTTTAATTCAAAATGAAAAATAACTATTTAACTAAGTCCAGTTTTAAGATATTGGGTTCTTCAAACCGATAACTCCCCAACAAAACTATTTTGATTAGTATTTGATAGACAAATGAGGATATTTTGTAACCGATCTAATAAAGATGGTCCACATGATCTATACGCAAGAAAAAGTTTAAAAATCTTCCTTAGATTATGGAATAAAGAATGTCACTACTAAGAACTGATGTGCAAATTTCCTCTTTGAAATTCCTACCGGGCAGACAGGCCTGATTTGCCCATTAATTAGTATTACTTCGTTTCTTTTTTCAAAATAAGACTAGAATAATTTAATCAACTTTAATCAACAATTTCAGTGCGTCGCCATTAGGGATCAAGGAGTTGTCAAGAAATAAAAATAAGATTTACCCACCCTTTGCAGATTTTGAGGGATTCGATTCTGATACTTCTATAGGTGCTACTTTTGTTGGTGAAACTGTTAAAAGAAATTAAACTTAAAAATTAATACATAAGTAATGCATGCATGCGGACGATATACAAAATAAACAGTTAGAGAAAAAGCCACTTTCATGTGGTTAATACCAAAAGCAAAAGGGGTGACCATTCATGCTCTTGTGTGATATCCTATAATTCAGCGCATTCCAGTGTTATAGCATTTCTCAGTACTGTTTTTTTCTGATGCCGGTGTTTGCTATCCCCACACACTGAAATCGATCTTGACGACTATCCCAAAATAATGTATTGACCTTCATAAAATGAGAAATTACACTGCTTATTGTTTATGTTAGAAAAGGTTGTCCATGTAATAGCTCCTATAAAACGCCCTTTTAAATCTCAAATATTAGTTTTGATCATTTCAAAATAAGAAGGCTTACCAACGCGTGCATTCTCCCTACCCTCTCCTTCCTCTTCCGAGAGCTCTTCAAATAATCCTCTTGGCTTCTTCTTGGGAGTAAGAAAAACAGAACAGGAGTCCTCGTTCGAGGGCAGTCCCATTCTAAAAACGTGTAAAAATGACAAAAATAACATTAAGTTAATCGGAATTGAGATAAGTCAATAGTAATATCAAAAAGTCCTCCGATCGATTCATGAGTCTTAAAATACATCAACCATCTGACCAACTATCTGAATTAATTAACTGGTTAATAAGTGAACGCGAATCCATTCGGATTCTTGAAATTCGAGCACAGGAACATGAAGCTGTGAACTATATCCAAGACACAAAAAACGTGCAACCTGAACCCAAGGATCAAATTTTATAAGACACCTTTCATTATCTGACTTGAATTTCTGTTTCTACTCGATTGTCTTCTCTTACTTCATATTGCAGTGCTTTAGTGTGCCTTGGGTTTAGATGATAAAAAATAGTCAAGTCTTTGCAGTGTACTAAGGCACATTTATCATAAGGCGGACAATTCTATTCTTATTCTAGATCTGACCTGGAAGGTCAAAGGAAAATGTGGTGTCTAGGAAAGTACTTGTGAATATACCTGCTCTTGCATGCTCTGTGGCCCAACAAAAAACTGTTTCCCCTGTATATATCATTAAAAAAATAAACGAATTTCATAACATTAAGTCAGAAATGAAAAGATAAAACGACGAACAACAGAACGAAATGTGATCATTTTTCGATGTGCTAAACGAAATACGGGAAATTCAAACATTGATAGTTAATTTTTTCAACTGCAGCGCGTGCCCTTAATATTTAATTTAATTATAATTTTTACTTATTACCCGCTTCATTTGTAACATAGGCTTCTACTAATCGAAGAGTAGAATTAGAATTTGAGCATCCTACTTCAGAACGGACTAGCGCTTTAACCATTCAAAAGTACTTCGTCGCATTTATTCGATGAGTAGTATTTTTGCGTTTATTACAAATATAGCTTGCGCAAGGGCCAGTTATTCTTAAGCAATTAGGAAGAAATTGATAAATGGTATCCACTCTTTGATGCCAGATATATACTGTAAATGTGTCAGGAACTGATCAAAAGAATTGGCAGTGAATGAAAATATTCGTTCTTAAAAGATTCAAGAAACTGACCTTAGGAAGTCTTAAAAAAGAAAATTTATATCACCATTTAGTATTAAAATAAGAAATGAAGAGAAGGCTACATTTTCAAGAGTGAAGTCTCCATTCTAATTCTACTAACCACAGTATTAGCCCAGGGCGAATAAACAAAAACTAAAACTTCAAAAAATTTTATGGCCTTAGCACCCGAGAAGTAAAAAACTTAGCCTTTATGCATCTTTGCCTCACATATATTGACTTCCAGATTCCTCCGCTCTTAGTAGGTGGTCATCCAGGTGTAGGGGAATTTGGAATAATAAATTATGATAGGACTAAAGTGAATAACCATTGTAAGTGATGGTAAACAGAATTAGAAACACAAATATGATGGGCTTAGAAGGATGACATGGAAACATGAAAGGACACCAAGGAACAATAATTGGTTAATTGTTGTTGAAAAAGAAGAGGTGTCCGAATTTAAGTTCCTCGCCAGGGAAGTTTCGCGTTGAGAGACGGGAATGAGCTAATGAGTTTGGGAGTCAAATAACTAATCCTGTGTCCTGAGCAGACCCCCTCTCCTTTCACAGGTGTTCATCCAGTATTTTAATGGAAAACACGAATTGACACGCATAATTTATGGTGATTGGGGAGATTATTGAGTAAGGAAATTCTGTGAAAATGGAAACAATTGATCTCTGTGTACTAATGGATCAAATACAGAAAAGAAAGCGCTCAAATCTACGGGTAGGGTTAGTTTTAGAGATAGCAGGAAATCATAAACTGACAATAACTATTACTGAGACAATGATCTAATAAGAAACATAAACAGAACTGAAATACACTTATAATAACTCTATAAGTAACACACAAACTGAACCGAGTATAGAGCACAGGTAAATAATTCATATGAAAGACATAGTAATCGCGGTAGGGCATTATTTCATTCACCTGTGAGGACTACTACAGAAAGAAGTAGTCTAAAGAATAATCGTACCAGATAGCATCTAACATACGGACAAAAAGGGAACTCACCTCGCATTACTGTCTTCATCAAATGGTATAACTCCTACATTGACAGTTAAAGGCGAATCCTGGCTCTCTGTTGCCCAATCTAGATTTGATTGGTATCTCGCGTGCAGACGTCGCTTTGGCTAAAGAAATTAGGAAAGGGGAGGAAATTAGTAAGAATAATCTCTTTTCTAAACTGTTGTGCCCACGCCAGGTTAGGAACGCGTCTTCATTGGACCACAGAGCATGCAAGAGCAGGTATATTCACAAGTACTTTCCTAGACACCACATTTTCCTTTGACCTTCCAGGTCAGATCTAGAATAAGAATAGAATTGTCCGCCTTATGATAAATGTGCCTTAGTACACTGCAAAGACTTGACTATTTTTTATCATCTAAACCCAAGGCACACTAAAGCACTGCAATATGAAGTAAGAGAAGACAATCGAGTAGAAACAGAAATTCAAGTCAGATAATGAAAGGTGTCTTATAAAATTTGATCCTTGGGTTCAGGTTGCACGTTTTTTGTGTCTTGGATATAGTTCACAGCTTCATGTTCCTGTGCTCGAATTTCAAGAATCCGAATGGATTCGCGTTCACTTATTAACCAGTTAATTAATTCAGATAGTTGGTCAGATGGTTGATGTATTTTAAGACTCATGAATCGATCGGAGGACTTTTTGATATTACTATTGACTTATCTCAATTCCGATTAACTTAATGTTATTTTTGTCATTTTTACACGTTTTTAGAATGGGACTGCCCTCGAACGAGGACTCCTGTTCTGTTTTTCTTACTCCCAAGAAGAAGCCAAGAGGATTATTTGAAGAGCTCTCGGAAGAGGAAGGAGAGGGTAGGGAGAATGCACGCGTTGGTAAGCCTTCTTATTTTGAAATGATCAAAACTAATATTTGAGATTTAAAAGGGCGTTTTATAGGAGCTATTACATGGACAACCTTTTCTAACATAAACAATAAGCAGTGTAATTTCTCATTTTATGAAGGTCAATACATTATTTTGGGATAGTCGTCAAGATCGATTTCAGTGTGTGGGGATAGCAAACACCGGCATCAGAAAAAAACAGTACTGAGAAATGCTATAACACTGGAATGCGCTGAATTATAGGATATCACACAAGAGCATGAATGGTCACCCCTTTTGCTTTTGGTATTAACCACATGAAAGTGGCTTTTTCTCTAACTGTTTATTTTGTATATCGTCCGCATGCATGCATTACTTATGTATTAATTTTTAAGTTTAATTTCTTTTAACAGTTTCACCAACAAAAGTAGCACCTATAGAAGTATCAGAATCGAATCCCTCAAAATCTGCAAAGGGTGGGTAAATCTTATTTTTATTTCTTGACAACTCCTTGATCCCTAATGGCGACGCACTGAAATTGTTGATTAAAGTTGATTAAATTATTCTAGTCTTATTTTGAAAAAAGAAACGAAGTAATACTAATTAATGGGCAAATCAGGCCTGTCTGCCCGGTAGGAATTTCAAAGAGGAAATTTGCACATCAGTTCTTAGTAGTGACATTCTTTATTCCATAATCTAAGGAAGATTTTTAAACTTTTTCTTGCGTATAGATCATGTGGACCATCTTTATTAGATCGGTTACAAAATATCCTCATTTGTCTATCAAATACTAATCAAAATAGTTTTGTTGGGGAGTTATCGGTTTGAAGAACCCAATATCTTAAAACTGGACTTAGTTAAATAGTTATTTTTCATTTTGAATTAAACTATTTATTGTGTGCATCAGATTACTTAAAGTAACACTTGTATCTTCATTTTCAGCTGTGCCAACAAAGACGGTTCCGATCAAGGAAAATAAGCCTTATTCGTTGAAAGCACCAAAGTCAAAGGCAATTAAGCCCAAAAAGTCGAAGGCGGCACCAAAAGTTCAGGTGAAGAATCAGCCCTCCATTCTCGGGTACTTTAACCCAAAGTCGAGCTGACTTGCTCACACACGGAAAATCATGAGTTTTTCATAATTGTACTTAAATGAAAATGAATGTATCAAACTGGTTCTAATAAATATATACTTTGTAAATGAATTGCAAATATCTGAAACCTTGAACTACCGGACTCAATCTTGATAATAACAATAATAATAATAAGCACATTAATGTTCACAAGTGTTGGGTATTTGTTTAAATTTTCGATGTCGAATGGTTTGCGTGAGCTTAGAATTGGCTCCTCTGTTCCATTTTGGTCACAATAGTTCAGGTCCAGAAGGAGGAAGGGAAAATACGTCTAACTCAAACGGTTAGAAATACTGTTGCTTACATAAATTTGGATGCATAGGAATAGGTCGGCTGTCTTGTTTGTCAATAATTACGGCAGTGAGGAGGTTCATTGTCGGAGCACAATTGTAGCTGGTCAACCACCTTAGATACATAGTTATTATTATGAAACTACAGCATTTTTAATGTCGCTGTATTCACTCAGTTCACCTTGTGTGAACGCAGCTTACGAAGCTCTGGTTATTTAAAATATCCAGCTGTCTTATCGCTGCAATATTAAAACTGTAAACTGTGAGGTACCGTTTGGAAGTAAGATCGTTTGCTTTCTCAACCTTTGGATGATAAAAATGAATTGAAACTGCAAGACCGATCCCTCTTGATTGAAAATGTGGTCAATAAGCTGTGAAGATCATAGACAAACATTTTCTGCAATTCAGGAAACGAATCGTGAAATTTGAATTTTAGGACCTGAATTGCCCATTTAGTAACTATCATACAATGCGAATCCAAAAATCAACTGAAGTAAGACTTCGATATCTGGAGTTCGATATTTATTGGAGTTTCTGTTAATTGATTTCAGTTGCTTCCCACAAATGGAAATTTTTACTTTCACTGTGGACAATTATACTAATAATCACAGTGCTCATTAGAGTTCACCTTAAGTTAATTCTATTAAATATATTGTATAGCTTAACAGACAATACACACACAACTCAACAACTGTACTGAAAACACGATTGTCTTGAACCTCCTAAAGATAAATAGTAAATTTAATTTACAGTATAAGAAGCCAAAATAGACTTCTGTATTTTAAGGGAATCAAAACAAATCTACTCTAAATCCACAGATTCGCTTGATGTAACTAGACTTATTCACTTAAACCACCTCGGAATATGGCGGGCACGAACTACCTCAAGAATTCGGAGGCCGAATGATACTTCAATATGAATAATAACTTTTATTAAAAAGTGGCAATTTAGTGCTTCCGGAATTCAAATAGAATAAGACTCCTGGTGTTCTAACTTCATCATCTACTTCTACTCCGATTTTTTCGCTTGTTTCATCCTTTACTGGAATATTTTGCTTTTACTCATGTTCAGATGCAACTCCTTGTAAACGTTTTCGTTTTGTTATTGATAATAATAACAATAAATAATACAGAACAGTGATCAACAGGGAATAAGGAGAAAGTGCTAGAACTTACTGCCTGTTCAGGTGTCTTCTTCGCCTTCGATGTAGTACTTATGGTCTTATTCAAAGTATTGGTAGGCGTAGATTTTGGGACTTGTGGTGTCCGGTCTTGAGGAGCCGGGGATTCAAAGAAAGCATTGAATGTCCGGTGACTTATTGGAGTGCATTGAGGTGTTATAGTGGACATGTCAAGGCTGCGAGGTGGAGCAACTTGACGTGTCGCCTCGTAAACAAGGAAGAGACGAGCCAGTCGGTAGGCTGCACGACCTTGAAGTGAACCTCCGGCGTAAATGGGCTGAAAGGAGAGAATAAAAAGTATTAATCTTCAAGAATAGCCTTTCTTGATTACCTGTATGGTTCTATATTTATTACATTTATGTAATAATGCTAAAAATGCTACATACCTAAACAGCTGCTGTGAATTATGCCAACGTATAGGTTATAAATTAGGAAGAGAAGAAAGGAACATTAAGTAACGAAACTTGAATTTTCTTTTCTATACAACTTTGCTCAAAATTAGAGAATCTGTGTCGTCATCGTACTACTTTTTTCGGGAATTTATTGGGATAAATTAACAAATTAATATTTTAGAGTTGAGGATGACATTCTGATGGATAACAGTTGATCACTTTGCATTTAAAGTCACCCAATAAGAAATTTGATACGAGGATATCTAGTACAACTTCAAACAACCGTAGCCTTTATGCTCGTTAAGATCACTTCTTCGGAACCTATCTAAGAAATATCAAAAATATCTTTCTTGCACGAAACTCACTTTCTACTACCTCTTCTGTTGATCAGACTTACCAGAGCAGTTGGCCACAAGCACCACTGTATGTGCACCGATGAGCATTGATTTCATGATCCTTGAATTGGCACATCACTACGCCACCGGCGCACAAGTATTTTTTAAAGCGATTTATGCGGGAATTGGAAACGAACCCAACGATAACATCTGCTCGAAGAAATTGAAGCGAATGAAAAGCTTAACACTTACACTTGGGTTATTCGGCATTAGTTAAAGAGAATAATTGACGAGAATCGGTCACTATTTCAGCAGAGATTAATTTGAAGTAAAAGAAGGGCAAGAAACTTCAATAATTTAAGTAACATAGAAAACAAACCAACGAATGCATGTGCTTAATCTGTAAATCTAATAACATTACCCAAGAGGGATTACTGCGTTCTAAAGGCCTAATTTTCCAACTCATTCCCATCTTATTCTTCTCAAAATTGAGTTTAAAGACGACCATCTAACAGAATTGAAAAAGGACACAGGAAATTATTTCCTTGCTGATCAATTATACTATCAGATATTAGACATTATGACCTTTTGGGTAGAACGTAAACATATGAACTAGTTACCTACAAAATATTTATCGACCAACTCCAAGCCAGCGAAGAGAAGAGCTAGTTTAACTTTGAAAGTGAGCAAGTTCATACCCTAAAATGTCAACGGTATCCGTATTTGACATTAGTCCCGGTTTTTAACTTTGCTATAAGCGTCACAAAGACCCGTTTGTCGTACCATATGGTTAAAAGGTACCTCCCCCCTTCATTCTCTCATTCAAAGACCAAGCACGTAAACAGGTTTAGTTACAAAAGGCATGAATCATGGAGAAAAATTTCTCTATATTGGTGACTAAGCCCTAGTAGTAAAAGTGCAGCATGGATAGGACGGAACCGTCAACGAATCGCCTGCGCTATAGCTAAGGCAAAATAAATATCACCTAAAACTTCTGTAAAGTGAGTGCTCCAATAAAACGTCGAGTAATGACCATTTTGAACAATTAAAATAGCCCTAGCTTATACACCGACCAATAGATTAAGGGTTTCGAAGTTAGGTAGTGACGCACATGCAAATCAATTGGAATTGAGTCAGCGAAGCATTAGCCAATTAATAAACTATGCCTTAAAGACGGCCAATGATAAATTTATAACGTCAGTCAGTTAAGAGCAAAAATCTCTATTTGGAAAATCGACACGTAAGTTGGCCTCACGATGTATTAGCGGACAACCGATTCTTGCATTTAGGGAGTGCATTGAAAGTGGATTTTATAATTGGAATATCGATTTTTAGCAAAATATGAATTCAAATTTTCAAAATTGCTCACTCGATCAGGGGTAGAGGAAATGAGATTTTCACCTCCTTTCACTATAGGAGAAGATATCAGTTCTTCCAATCGTTTATTTAACGCGTTTTTGGCTGCTTTAATATCTTTCATTGGCCAGGTGTTTTCAGGATCTTTACCAAGACTAGGGGGTCGAGTGAAAGTCTTCATGGCAACTGTGAGACAAGCTCGCACAGCATCTGCAGCCGCTTCCATAGACATACTTCCGAATTGACTACTGCTAGCAAGAGACGCGTCATCGTCGAGAAAACCCGAAAGGGCATCTTGACAAGTTCGAATTGTACTTGCGAGGTGCTCCAAACTTAAGGCGAAAGGTTTCAGAAGTTTTGCGTCATCGATTCGTAGAGTTGAAGTTGCTGCAGATGCAGTCATACAAGCTGGATAGGAGAGAATCAGCTAAAATCAAAGAAATAAAACATCCTAAGTTCGGACAGATTCTATCCTCGAGTTTTTAAAGGTCAGTCTAAGGTTGTGTGACCTTAATAAGGACAAATAGTAATGGTCTAGGCGACTTAACTCCCCGAAATTTGACCTCGCACGAGCCGATTAATTTAATGATTATGAACTAAGGTCATTCCAAAAAACACTACTGAAAAAATTGTTAGTAATTACCTGTCCAGGTAGCATTGATGCATTTGTAGAGACTCGACGAAGAGTAGAGAAAAAAGATCTGCTAAAACCACGAAATGGTCTGTTAATAACAAGAGGTAGGTCGATGGTATTTTTAATATTTACTGCCACAGCTAGATAAGCGAGTAAGGAGCGCGAAATCGGTTCGGGCTAAAGGGAAATGACGTAATGAAAACAATCCTACCTCAAGGAAGCGTTCTCGAATTACAGAACACTGCTGAAGGGATAAAAAAGGCTTCATATCCGGTGTTTTACTGAAGCGGATATTTGGGATTTGGATTTCAATTAGGAGTGAAACAACAAGATGCTAGATATAGGAGAATGGACGAATGCAAATTACGTTTACCTCGAACCAAGTTAATTGACTTGATAAAACAACATATTCAGCAGAATGTAAGGCTTTGATCAGTTCAGCATTTCCAAAATATTCGTTCTTAATTTTATTTATTAAATGAACTCTATCAATGATGTTGTTTGACTTCAGAATCTGTTCTATGGCCTCGATCAGATCTTTGTCTTTTTCTTGAATTCCGAATAACCGCTGTTTACATACTTCTATCCAGATCAAATCCAGAAAGTTTAAGGATGGCTAATATGTAAATAAATAAAAGAATTTAATTAACCATACATCTACATCAAATTTGGCTTGCGACAGAGCTAATAGAAGAACATTTTTTTCATCTCGAGGACCAATAAAAGTTTCGATAGGATTGTCCGCTAATGAAAAATTGGTATAAATTGTGTAGAGGAAAATAAGTAAATGTTGATGGCGGAATTCATTTTCCTTTTCCTCAGAAGAACTCCCCTCTTGGCCGATCTCAACAACGTACATTAAGATGAATAGTTGATTTATCAAATAAAATACGTCTAAAATGAATAAAATGGGCAGAGTTATAAAATATCAAAAAATAGAAGCATGAAAGTATGCACACCTAAAATGCAAAAGTGATTACTGACCTGAATGCGAATGGATTATATCGTTTAACGGAAAAATCAGGATGTACCGACTTACTAATGGATTTAAAAGGTCACTATCGACAATAAGCATTATCCCCGATGCAATCAAACACCAAAGGAAACATTTCAGATTGTTTAATAAACAAAATAAGAAGGTGTTATATTAATTTTGATAAAAAAAACATTATTTCATTTATTTTTAAATAAAATATATTTAAACATTTTTACAATTTTGATTGAAATAATAATTTATATTACAATAGAGTACTTTTTGACCATTGCTAATTTTTAAACACGCATTTATAAATTTATTCATAAACACTTTTTCCACTTTATTAACTTAATACATGTAGGCAACAATTTAAAGCTCATAGGCTTCACATATTCACGCCTTTATACCTGGAATGTTATTATCAGAAGCAGAATGTACAACACTCACTCAGATGCTATTATCTGGGGTTCGGCTGGATGGAAGAACCTTAAAAGAATATCGTGAAATTAATTTCCGTTTTCCAAGTGGCCACCCTTGTGGAGGTTGTTGTATAGTTAGTATCGGTTCCACTTCCGTTCTTGCCAAAGTATCAGCAGAAGTTGTCGAGCCAAAACATTACAGACCGGCTCAGGGTGTTGTGTACGTCAACTTTGATGCCACTTTGGTTTCCACCATGGAGGGCAAACGAAAAGGTCGGACTAGGGATGATGATGGCAGGCGTCTTTCATCTGTTCTTCAAACCTGTTTCCGTGATTGTGTTGATGTGGATGCTCTTTGTATTGTTGCATGGGAGCGTGTATTCGCTATTCGAGTAGATCTGAAAGCTCTATCTTATGATGGTAACCTTGGCGACTGTGGCGCTCTGGCGACTGTCGCTGCTCTCGCCTCATTCCGACGGCCAGATGTCTATGTTGATGATGCCGGAAAGGTTAGTTTCCATACTTTTGCTGTTAATGGTGTTTAGATTTGTATTTTTTCTCCACCACTTTTCCGTTTCTTAATTTATACTTGCAAAAATGTTTGTTTTGTAATCGAATTGGCTAATTAAATTTAGAGTAAGTTTGAAGTAATTATCATCTCTGTGTTAATGTTAATCTATTTGTTTGCATACCTCTTCTTTTAAATTTTTTTTTCGTTCATAGAATACTGTCTGGTTATTTCCTAATATTCATTTATGGTTGGTAACTCAGTATTTTATCCTTTTACGACTTCTTTTGGCATCTAAGCATCTTAACCAGTAAGCTGGATTTTGTTATTCTTCTTTAAACTTCTTTTGCGTGACTTCTTTCAAAAGGTTTTAAGTCCAAAATCAAAATTTTATTTAACGAAATTGATTGAAAACGAGATTGGGAGAGCAGGTCAGTTGTACAGGTGGAGTTATTAATCAGATTGTTGATTTGACTTTCCTCTTTTGCTCTATGACCATCAAGAATTATTAAATGTATACAATGCAGATCTAAGTTGATGCGCTTGTATTTTATTCTGTATAGCTGATGGCTTCTACGCTGAAATTGCAGATAAGCTGTTTTGTTGTTTTCTTTTTAATATTTCTGAAGTAAATGCAATGTTTTCCCATTCCATGTCCGAAGCACTTTCTAAATCTAGAATTTTGTCGATTCTATAGCTTTCTATTCAATTGCCTGGTCACTGTCTACTTTATGAAGATAAGCAATTCTTGTTGAATATTTTTCAATAGTGTCTTTTAAATGGGCGATTTTTCCCTGTGATCTGTTATGGTACTTTGAATTTGCAATGTTTGCTAATTCAACAAGAAATAAAATTTCCTAATTTTAAAACGGAACAAAAGCTATCGGTCTGATTGCATTATCCTTTCCTTGTTTTTGTTTACTTAACATTTTAATAATCGTTGATGATCATCCTACCTTATGCAATTACAAAATATTAAATATTTTAAGCGTTGATTGATTGAAATATTTACAAGTTTTGTAAACGCTTATTTTCAGCTAGCAGAACAGTAAATATCACCCTTTTGCATGCAGTTATATTCGGCGTATGAGCTAACAGTAGATATTCTATTTTCTAGAAATCTGGGCCGCACTTTTTTATCTTCACTTCAGTCAGGAATATTTTTTGGTCATGCTTTGGATATCACTTGAGTCCCTTCCTGGTTTTGGATGCACACATAATTATGCTATTACTGCTATTCTTTTAAATTCATGAAAATGTTCGTTTTATATATTTTGAAAATGTGGGGTTATTACTGATATCTTTTTATTATCGTAATAGGTAGTAGTTGACACCGCAATGAAGCGACGTCCACCAGTTCGCCTGAATCTACGACGCATCCCAGTTCTTGTGACCTTGGGACTGACTGCAGACACCAAGGTCATTATCCAAGATCCCACCCAACGTGAAGAGGTGGTCATGACGGGTGGACGAGTTATGGTCGGTCTCACTGCCCATGGTGAGCTCTGTTGTGTCCACACGTCTGGTCTTACCACGTCTATCCGCCCTGAAAGTCTTTCTAGGCAAGGCTTCTTCTAAATTAATTAAAGTAGCCATTATTACTTTCTGTTAACGTTTAAATTGCCCTTTAACGCAGAGACTTAGATGGAGGAGTTGGTTGGAAATTGTAAGGCAATCATCTTGGCTGAGAATTTTTCCGATTTGGTCCTATCCATACTGGTCTCTACAATTAGATTTATTAAATATCCGGATAACAAGATTTTCTAGGATCTCAGCCATTCCAGATTACGTACGTTTTGCAACAACTATCTACCGGGTGATAAAGTCAGTGGGATGATACTGATCGATCACCTTCAATTACAAAGAGGCGATAACCCAGAGAATGTGAGATGTAGACTCATTTTTTTGGAACTCAGAATAAAAATAATATTATATTTCTCGTCAATCACCTGTTCTGCGTCTTAATGTAGTTGTATCGGTCTGCTTTTTGTAGGCTCTATTGAGATCCCCTGTAACACACAGAATTGTGACTACCGAGTCGTCAGTGTCGAACCACATGAGGCACGTCGACTTGGGCATGATTAACCTCCTTCTGTCCTCAAGTGTGTCTAGTTCGTCTATCCAATCAGATGTAATTAGACAATGTAAATTATATAAACTAGTACTGTCGTGCTCTCGCTGCAGTCTTTTCAATACGTTACAGTGGCGACGCAGTGAATGAAAGCTAGTGCAACTTAATCTAAAATATTTACTTCTGATACATTTTTGTCTTTATGATTTGACTGTTATTCTCACCACATTTATCTAATGCTACGAATCATACTGTGTTCGACTACTACCACAAAATAATTTACTTCATCATATACTACAATCAGATGACAGCACCGTTTTGGTCAGTAGAGATGCTATCGGGAGAAAAGTGGTCTCTATCTGAAGAATTTATGCACAGAAAGATGATTTCTTGAATCTCTAAAATCAATATGAGAACTCGAATATGTGAAAACCTATTTATGAAAACTCATCTTAAAGAAATGAGATAATTGTATTTAAAGCTTTCAAGTCTCGGATAGATAAGAAACGACAGGAATTGGAATTGACATATGAAGGTGTCACACCCATCTGAGGAAAAGCAGATGCCAAATAATCGAAGAAAATAGGGAGGTTCTGCGGAGGTGTGGTAAAGGAGAATAATTTAATCGTTTTCGTACTGTATGGGAATTGGATGGACTAAATATCAGTCCAAAGAGAGGATAAAAACAGAGATTTCCAAGTAGTGGCAAATTACTCTAAACAGAATGTCCCGATGAAGAAGACAAAATGGCGGAAGACATGAAAGTGGGTTGATCAATCCATTCATTTACATTTGAATTAATCAACCCTTTCTCGTTTTACAGATATACCTAGTTTGTGGACGTTTAAAAAGTCTAACCTCAGATATTTTACTATCTGTCAATTAAGGGTGGAGGATTGTGGCATCCGGGCTATCAGTATCTGACCCTAAACTTCCTTTAAGACACAGCGACTTGATTATGATTGGCACCAGTTGTAATTGATACAACACAGAATTATGTGAATTAGACTAGACGTGTTCTATGGGGTCTTTTGTACATTGCCACCAATACGTTGCGAAGGGAGTTTATCATGTAGTTCGACACCAGGAGTCCAAAAACTACATAGTAAGTTCCGTTCTGCTTTAATAGTCACTTCTCTTTTCCTTTAATTGTCCACTATCATCCGTCGAACAGTGTTTTAAATAATCTGTAATTTGTATTATTTATTACGGTGAGTTAGTACTAAAAATGGACAAGTTCGATGAAGTTCTTAATAAACTTTGATCCATTCTTTTTGAGAAATAAAGATGTCGCCTCTGATGAGTAAGAAACTATGATACTTAGTCAGTTAGGATAGGCCTGATAACATATTAGATCGCCTTTCTTCAGCAACTTATTATCCTGTTGAAATATGACCGTTCGAACCTGAGTGGCTGGGCTTGATGAACACATGTATATATATTTTTAAAGTTTATTCAATACATTATAGTATTTCCCAAATTACCAAAGATTCCTAGCAAGGCAAGTGACTTGACTTTTTCTTTCAGTGTGTGATAACTTGTTCATAACACTTCTTTTAGGTTAAATCGGGAGTGGTTTCGTTTAATGAGATCTTAAGTTCATTGTACTTTCTCATTATGCGTTCTTATTACAGATGCATCACAATGGCAAACAACCGAGCCAAATCTCTAGTCGCTCTAGTTCATCGTGTTCTCGAGGGTCTAGAGCGCCAGCGCTCTGCAATAGTTGCCGCAGCAGCTGCTCGAGCAAGTGACCTTGACCGAGCCAATCAGCAGTTACTGGATGTTCCCCTTGTTCTTAGTTCGACCTCCTTCCTTCCTGGAGGTGAAAATGCTCCTGATGGCCTGAAGCACGTAGAAGAGGGGGAAGTAGCCGGAGACGATGATGATGATGATAACAACGAAGAATCGTCGGATAT
Source organism: Hymenolepis diminuta (assembly GCA_900708905.1). Taxonomy (NCBI): domain Eukaryota; kingdom Metazoa; phylum Platyhelminthes; class Cestoda; order Cyclophyllidea; family Hymenolepididae; genus Hymenolepis; species Hymenolepis diminuta. Next base: position 3,816,378 of record CAADRB010000001.1, on the reverse strand, counting down.
GGATTTGGAAGGTGCATCAGAAGAAGAAATAAAATCCGGAACTACAGATGGTAGAAATCCCTATGGATTTATTGAAGTCTCAAGTCTCCTGGCGGAGAGGGAGAAGTTAGAAGCAGGAGGGAGTGATTTTGAGGATTTGGAAGGGGGAATCCAGTCAATTGAATCAGATGTCACAGCGAGGATCCTACCTCCGAGGGCGAAAAGAAGCAAAATATCCTTTTTTGTTAAGGAAGAAGAAAGTGAAGATGATGAGGAAATAGTTGTTCAATTGTCTTGAAGCATGCATATATACTGATCATTTTGTTAATAAAAGTTAACTGTTTTATTTGTCCCTTTTTTTCTTCCGATGTTTAACTAAAATTTATATTGCAATAAGATTGAAGTTAATTTGTACGGAGAATAAAGACCTTGTAGCAGGTTAATGAATTATGATAATCAGATGTATTGAAATTGGGCTACCAGAATAGGAAAACGAGTTATAGTCCAACTGCGGAGGTAATATTTTTGGATCGCCTTTTATAGGCAGTTAATTAAGTGGAGGTAGGGAGGCAAGTATTAACTCAATAAGAGGAGATTTTACTGTGGTGAAATGCTTTATACTGTTAAATATAGTGTTCATATTATTAAGTTGCTAAGTGTAAATCCTGGGATGGCTAAACTTCTTCCCACAGCCGCCAAAATGCCATCTCCAATCCACCCAATGCTAGAAGACGGGAGAAGAAATAGGTGAATTTGATTAGGTTAGTAGAGGAAGTAAATATTTCTTTTGAGTGGTTTGTCTGCCGTAATTTTCACAGACAGCTCCTTAATAGAGGGGGACAAAAAACAGTCACATACGGTTGAGGGTAGGACAAAGCGTACATCCTGATCTACATACAGGATATGAGTGAGGGAGTAACTACAGATATAGTAGGTAGGTGAAAACCGAAAATAGCTCTGATTCCGTAGGTAGGTGGTATAGCAAAGGCTGGTTCGGTTGCAATAGGTAAGAATTTATTTAAGAAACTGGCCTCTGTAAATAAGAAATAGCTGTAAGAGCTGAGGATAAGAGTCACAGCGTATAATAGATTTGCAGTTTTAGTTAAGGTAATTACAAATTTAAAGGGGAGAAGACTATAACAGGAAAGGATCTGGTTTAGAGAATTACAAATGTAAGTTAGAGAAAATCATTTAAGGTTGTAAAAGCTAAGATATCAGATTTTCCTCATTTTTAGGCTATACCTTCTACTCACAAATCTTTAGAGTTCATTGAGTTTCCAGTGGGACGCTCCACAATATTTAAAGGTCATAGATCAGAGGAACATTTTACTCAGAGGAAATTTAATTACTTAATTCACTTAAAGTTGAGGTCCTTTCTAACTACACGAATTCCACTACACGTGAAAGGAAGCAGGAAGAGAATAGCAGAGTATTCTACATAGTCAAAACAGAAGAAATGCTGCAATCTTTTATCAAATTGAAAGCGTGGCTAAATTATAGATTAAAGTTTAAAATACGAGTGTTGGATAACGAGGAAAATTGATAAACATCTTAAGTCATGAGGGATAAATGTACGCAGGATGAGATGAAATAAATGCAAAGTGATTAAAATCAGCAAACAAATCATGATAGCCAATAATGCCTTGATATCTTGACAAGGGTTTGAAGTATATAACTATGTATGTAGGGAATATGGGCCTTATTAACATCTTTTTATAAGAACTGAGCGTTGAGAATAGGACGTTTCCGAGTTATCAGTTACCTGTCTGAGAAGCACAGACTAGGAACTACCAACAGTCAATCGTGACCAACTTATGAGAATTTAATTATAAAATATTTTTTAAACTGACTATAAAATAAAAAGATTTGACGTTTAGCTAGAATATCATGAACGTTGTTCAAAAAGTTATTAAATATTTTGTGATTTTAGTTTGCGGTTAAACAGGTTTGGAAAGTGAAGATGAGGGGTATTGAACTTGACTATGTATAAAGTAAGATAAGGAGTTGCGCACCCGGAGAGCGGCATTTGCGTTGGAAAAGGGAAAGAAATGGGTGAATAAGCGTAAAGAGGCCAGTGAACTTGTATGGATGGACAAAGGGGAGTTACACGTCACCGATTATCATTCTAATAATTGCTAATCGATCTCTCACTTAATGAAGTAGTGAATTCCTGTATATAAATTTTTTTGAAGGATAATAAATGAGTATGAATAAGTAATCGATCACACATTTTAGGCGAAATGAATGGCCATCATGTTTGCAAAAATGAATTATTTGGGTGAAATTAAATAAATGGTAGGAGGCTAAGGTAAATTCACATCTTAATCTAGACGGAAAAATGCTGTTTGTAGAGATAATATATAAGCACTTATTCAACGATATTGTACTGGCGCAGGACTAAAGTGAAAGACAAAAGCAAACTTTTTACGATAATCTTAATAACAATCAACACCAAAATCTAGATTCATTTGGTCCAAATACGGACAAGCAAGCGTTCCCGGTCAGTATATTCAAGCATTTTCTGGCCGTGAAAAACATAGAATAAAAGTATTTTTACATACGGCGTAAAGTATAAAATTGTGGTAAAAAAATATGAAATGAACTTAAACATTTACTGATGTAAATATCCAAAGCTCGTATTATGGCACGCATTTGAAAAACATCAACAACCAATTATTGCTCAGAGATTCGTAAATCAAACTAATTAGCCTATTCGTTCAATATTTTATAATGCCCTGCGTCCGAGCCGATATATCATTCTTTATTGAAATTGGCTCATTTCATAATATAGATTTATTCCAAAGAGGGTATATAATATGTTTTACTATTTTATTGATTTAGTTATTATCAAATTCGATACTATCTGAAAGCTGGAAATTCCACATCCCCTGTAAATACTTTCGGTCAGTCTGCTATCGCTATTTATCCCCCGGTAATCTTCGATGAAAATTCAACTGCTAGTATCTCTTATGGACAGAATAATAACAACCAGCCGCTGCAACCAAAAGCATGTAGTACCACAGTACTTATTATGTACCACAAAGAATCTGCTAGTCTTAACGACGCATTCGAGCAACAAGTCCAAGTTAACGTTGATATCAACCAACTAGAGGATATTTTTAGACAAACCGAGTTACTTTTCTGCGCAGAACTCTGGTTTGCAGAAGAAAACGTACGTGACATTAGCAATGACAAACTCGAACTACTCACCACCCGTCAAAAACGAATTCAAATGTCTCCGACTCGTGGTCTTTGTCATCAGTTCAATGTCATTTTCGATTTTTCTCATCTCTGTGCAGTCGAGTTTGTCGTCCAAGGATATCTCACGAATATACTACCCGGTTTATATAAATCTTCATCACTTTCAAATAACCTTCATTCTCTGTTAGCCTACGAAAATTATGCCAAGCAGAATTGGAGAGACGTAATTGGGGGTGGTCCTACAGTTGTAAGTTTTTAATTTTACTTTCATATAATACATTTTCATTAATAATTTGATATTGGTGTGATTTGTCATTATTTAGCATCAGGGTATTTATATTAAGAAAATCCTAACGCAAGTGAGTTTGGAAGCTTCAAAGTTACGCACTTAATTACTAAAGCCTGGTGATTAAAAACTTCTTGTTCGAATCCCCCCTCCCCTAAATGTTCTTTTCAAAATCATGGATAAAATAATTTTATCATATTTTTCTTCTCTTTGTTTTAGAATGAAAATAAACGTCACTATGCAGTTGCTACTCATAGACATCTCTGCCAAGCCCTCTTATCCGCTCGTGAGAGGATGATTATCTTTTGGCATGAAATCGCTATATTTCTGAAAAATCAATTCCAGCCCTCTATAGGTGCGTATCGCTGATTGTTACTACTATTACTACCGATTATTTGATTCATCTTTACTGCTTGTAAATATCAATGTAAGCAAAAAGCAACATTATTATTGTGATACTTATTACTCACGGCTAGGTAAAAATATTATTTATTTTATCTTGGGAATTCATATGAATACATGGTCTAATAAGGGTTTAAGTGGAGGGAATCGAATAGAAGATGAGAATAAAGTCGGGATAATAAGAGTTTCGGACTCAGGTTTTACACTTTTTACTTAGTGGGCATGACTTCATATTCGAATGCTCTAAATTTCAATTAATAGGATTATGAATGAATATATATCGACTATATCCAGAGTTTATTGATCTATTAATTGATTTGTATAGTTGACTATATCATTTTAGTATATTTGTTTCTGACTGTTATTGGTGTAATAATTTACTTAGTATTTGGAATCAGTTTCAGTCACTTTTTCCATTTTACATTTTGATTTCAATCTTGTCTTCTCTTTATCTAAAAAAATTTGACATATTTTCTAACAGTCTTCTTCTTTTCCGAGTTTGTTTTGCATTTCTTATCGCAAATTTTGATAATGGTTGCACAACTTTATTTTTGTAAAATTACAATATTCGATTGATTGAATACTCTATAATCTCTGGTTTCGTGATCATTCTGTTAATGTCTTTTATCTCATTTTTTTGTAATAGGTACACGTCAGAAAGTTTCTGTTTTAATATTGAATTTTCATACCTGTTTTCTGTATACTTGACAATCTTTCGCTTGCCTCTTCTGATTTCGGTTGTTTATACTTACTCGCATATTCTTCAATCTGTTGCTATGCTTTGATTATGTTTAAATATGACTCATCGAGATAAGTGAATTATTTGGCTTCAGGTGGATTATAATGTTATTAAATCTTTTGATTTTGGCATATATTCGGTTGTTTGAATTAGCAGTTTTATATATGTAGGTCTGCAAGTAAATTCCTCGATTGTTTGTCAAATATGTCTTGGACAAATTTGGTGGGACACTTCATAAATGATCCCCAGACTTACTATAGAGAGATGATGATTATTATTATCACTAAACAAAAAATTTTAATGTTTTATAAGTCGAATTTGTTGCATTCGTTTAAAAAATATTGAAGATTTTCATTCCGTTTTATTGCATAAAAATTGCCAGCTTTTACTCATTCGTGTTCCTTAGAGCTTTTATCAGATAGAGAGGGAAATAAACTCGACGACGAGGTTTTAATTTCTAAGACTCCCCAATTGTAAATAGCGCATTGTTGTCCTTAAGACTTTCATGGCTTGAAATATTTGAGGAATTTAGTCCTGGAGTCGATTGGGAGACATTTGTATTAGACGTCCGTTTTCTTGAACGACGATTTGCTTTCATTTGTATTTTCGTCATCGTATCTTTAATGAGATAGTTCTTATTCGTTTAGTTGTAGAAGAACGCATACTTCTCAAACTGCATAAATCTAATAGTTCTCTCATCTCTACAACTACAGAGCCGTTAATCGGCAAATGCGAAAGTCAGATCAACTTGGCTTTCCTCAAATAACTATTGTATAAAATTAGCAGTAAACTTCCAACAAACTGTGGAAAATAACCTGTTATTTGTTTTTGTTATAAATCCGCAAAAGAAAAAAAACAGGAAGTGGTTGCGTAGAAATACTCTGTATTCACGACCAGGCAAGTCCTTGAATGTTTTTAAATGTCCTCTTTTCAAAAATAGTCTTGATTAAGTCCGTTTACTTTCTCGCCTCTCTCTACTCTGTCGTACTTTTTCGTTTACATAGGCAGCTAAATAAGTCAATGTTTGTCTATTATGTATTATTACCTACAGGTTTTAATCATGAGAAGGTATCTAAACAAAAGAAGTTAAGGGAGTCGGGTAGAAGTAGGGAATAAAATCGGGACATCAGGATTCTTGCTTCTTTTGAATTCGGTATTCAATAAGTTGCCCAATTCTTGATTAATGTTTACAGTTCACCGTGTCATGTCCTAATGTTTAAGATTTTGGGATTTGATTACTAAATTCTCGAATTAACTAATGTCATCGATGTTCAGAAATTATTGATTAAATGAATAAATTTAGGAGTTAGTTTAGCTTTTTCAGCTCTGCTGAGTTAAGATTCTGTAGAATCAATCTTCTTTCTCAGCTTTAGGGAGAAAAAAATGAATTGAATTGGCAAGACTAACTGTCATAATTAGGCAATAAGCACTGGAGATTGTGGATAAGAATTTGCTTATTAATCCCGTGAAAAATCATGAAATTTGAATTTCGGAACGCTAACAATCCAATAAGTAAATATCACTTAATCCGAATCCACAAATTAAATGAAATTGGACTCTTGAATACCTTTACCTGGCTCTCAGCATATTTTTGATCCACTCCTCCCCTCTATTATTTATTGGGCTTACTGTTATCCGATTTCAGTTGCTTCCACACTGAAAAGATGTGATAAGTAAATAAAAATAAGCAGTTAGTCACACCATCATGTTGGATTTGTCTCCTAATAATTAATATCTCTTTTAAAAGACTAGTATTAAGAACACTAAGATTTCAAATGCGCTATTTCGAAGGAGGATCTTTGCAATAAAGGAAATAGAGGCCTCTATCAAACCGCGTTCATCGTTTTGGTTGGGATGAATCCACCAAGCTTATTCTTGCGCCTGTGATAGAAAATTATGCTAGATGTTGGATATTTGAAAAAAGGTATATTTTTATAGCCACCTGTGCTACTGTTCATTCTCTGTAAATTCTGCAAATCAATTTGGTATCGTTTGACACTGTATTCTGTGCTCAAATGTTTACAAAAAAACGGTCTACATCGGTGTATTACAATGGAGCACGATTTAATCTGAATATGGATGGATTGTGTGACCTAGCTTGGATTCTTTGTGGTCGGATCCATTTGGTGAATACATAAGCCAAGTCCCTTACATCGCCAAAGGGTTTTAAAGTGTCACTCATATTTGTAGTGGCTCTTCAAACAGATTTTTGTCTCCGTTAGGACTTTAGGACAAAGAACGTATCCTGGATAATTCACCTTTTTATGGGGTCTGTTACAAATATTGAAACACGTCCACCCATTTGCGTTTAAAGAGTAAACTTATTCAATATTTCCTCCAACTCCCAATGTTTACTGACTGAAAACGAGCGAGTATATACATATATGCATTCATTAGAGTGCTGCTATTCTTATTCCATCGAGTCTTGTTATCTCTCATTCACACAGATTTAGAAGAGTGAATGTAGTAGCTACTGTCTGTTCTTTACAAACGTGTTTATGCATATACCACTTGTATTGCTCCACGTTCGTGCAGCTGTGGGTGATTCATCTTCGTTAGTACAATGATTTGATCCGAATATGGTTGACTTGTGTGACTGAGTCTGGATTTGTTGGGTGTTTACTTAAATTATGATCCGTATTGCTCCCCCGGTTAAGAGAATTAGTCAAGTCCCTTGTATAGGTAGAACAGTGCGGAAGTGGCTTGGAAGCCAATTTGTTTTATATGTATGTTTTTCACACTAGATGGAATGGATTCAAGTCTTATCAATGCCCTTTTGGATCGATTGTACTGGTTGGGAAAATTTTACATCGTTCATCCATACATTTCATCTTCCCCAATGGATTTTCTACTTGGCTTGCATTATTATAATTTATGACATTATTGTTGTACTATCCTAACTTAGACAAAAAAGTTTCCGTTGTAGTTTATGGGTTTTTATAATTCCACCATGAACTATGATTTATCAAGAATTAATGTAGAACGCATTTCGCGTCGACAGCGTAATGGTCTTGTGGATAACAGATTAAGTGCGTAATGTCATTGCGTGCCGGTAGCACAGTGGTCAACATATACGTCTGCCAAGTCAGTGACCATAAAATCGGTACAAATTCAGTGATATAGATCAACAAATACACTGGTTAATGCTGACCAGCTTTAACTAAGTATGGTCAATCATGGCATTTGCCACATGCGTACCGACGTGTCAACTACGTAACCTCTGAATTTACTGATCTGTACGTTGACCGCTACGCCGTCTAGCATAGCTGTTTAAAATGGTTCGATCGATTCATTTAGTATTTTTTGTATTAATAATACCACAGCTGGAATTGAACCGGGTTTTTTAGTTATTTCACCCATTCTAAAACTCAAATTGTATCTAATAGATAAGTTATATGCAGATAGTAGAATATCGTGGCGTGATTTGTCTCTGTTGAGTACCGACTTGTTATTTCATAATTTATTCTAAAAATTTTGTTTACTAGACTGAGTTCATTTCAGTTGCAATTGCAATATATTCCTGTTGCTGAATGTGTTTCTGTGTTTTTCGAAACCGTATTACTTGCTCAATTAAATAGCCCTCTTAAGAACCTTTCCTACTTCCAAATGTCCCTCTTTATTCAGTTTTTGTTCTGTAATTCGCCTTGTAAAGTCAGTCTTAGCTTTATTTTCATTAGTTTTCCACATAATGACTTACGTTTAATCATCTGTTTTAAATGACGTCAAGTCGTCTCCTCTCCTTCACGTGATTTTATAACACTTGAAGACTTATTGTGTTACGATTCATGGTTTTTTTCGATTAACTAAATTCCGAGAGTTAATTGGTTCTTTCTCACACGTTTGCTGTTGTGATTTCGGAGGCTTTTACTTTGACCAAAATAGAAGAAACGAATTAAATGGAAGATAATGCCGTATCTTGGCCTGAACTCTGTATTCTTCCCTTTCTGACTAACCATTTAAACGTATCTAAGATGCGATTTAAATATTTCTTCTTAATCTAATCCAGTTCAAATTTGTCTGATTACAGAGTAGTGGATAGTGCTGTCACGATCATCTTTTGGGTTACGGAGTCTAGTAGGTGTAAGTTGGGGAGATTTTTTTTCCTCCTATTGGCAAAGATAGTAGAATGATAATAACTTACATGATTAATCAATGTTTGCGTTACCACATTTTTTCTTTCAGTACCTCTTTGGTATTTGCGCATGTTTATTCTTTTGATTGGTCATTCCCAAATGGTTATACGCCTGATGTACGTTATCCTTTTCATAATTAGACAAATTCAATTCAATTTAGAAGTTTTCTTCCAGTGTCTTATTAATACCACCACTATTACGGTGAAACAGAATATTTCATGGAAAATAATTAAAACACAAAAATTTGTGGTGATCTTGTGACACATCCACTGGTAACTATCTCCTTAAGTTGATTATCATTGGTTTCTAATGTCGAACCCCCCACATTTGACCTATGATCTATGCGGGACTTATTACTTACCCCTCTACCTGCTCATCCCTTTCGGTTTACGAACTACGGAATGTACGTCTCATTTGTTTCCTCCTAATACAAATATGTAGGTCTCTATATTTTTTTGTGGTGAAGATCATAGAAGGTAGAAAGGCGATAGTCTAATAAATATTCTCTTCTCTAAGTTGTAGTATCTTCCCAATAGACCATCACTAATTTTTCTTGGTACATTTTTCATTTTTAATTCCTCTAAAGTAGGATGAATTTAAAGCCAAACTTATTCCTGGTTTCTTTAAATACCCATAAATGCTTTATCGCCCCCTAATGTTCCCTTATTACGCTGCCAAGTCGTTTTCCCTCTCCACTTATGATGATTGCGAAAATAATATGAGATCGAGTCTTTATTTATTAATAAGATTAATTTAAGTAGTCCATCAGTTTGGTGCTGTTCGTCTTGGCCTTGGTTTAAAGAAGAGAATTTTAATTCTGGTTCCGAATGTTTGAACGACTGATGAATGCTTTTCGTTTGATATTAGTTAATTAAATTTTCTTATGGGTTCAAGACCCATTGGCGTGGATCTAGTATTTGAAATTTATCGAGAAACGTTTCATTCATCCCAAAATAGGCATTGAATGGAATTTTCGTTCGTTGGAGGTGACATTAATTGAAGTATTATGTTTGACCTTTTTGTAAAGTAAGACTCTTCATGCTGTTGTAATCAAGCAAGTCCCGTTTTGCCACTATGATATATCTACCCACTAGATGTCCCTAGACTACGGTAGAATCGGACCTGGAGGGGCGTAAGAGGAGTCCAGTTACTCCGAGACACTTTATCAACTAAGCCAAGGCTATTTATACCGGAATGCAAGTTGTCTTCACATAGTTGATTTATGGATATCAAAACACCGCAATGCAAGCAACAGTTTCCGTCCCAAATAATTTTCAAGCTGTCAGGAGTATTGATAAGGTAGGTTTGTGAGAATCGATTATCTCGAGTAGAACTGAGCTGATTTGATTCATACTGAGTGTACATCTTAAAATTTTAGCCACGGTGGTGGAATTGGTACTACCAGCCGATTTTTCTTAAGCTTGAGCGGTTCCAGAGATGGATCGGATCAGGATTAGCTTCTGAAATATCCGATCAAGGAAATGTAATCGAATGCTGAAGTGGCTTAATGGTGTTGTTTTCCACTAAATTGCCCTCAAAGTTAAGATTCAATCAACTCGGGACTTATAAAAATCTTTACTTTTGGAAATCAAAATCTACCAAATTTCATTTTTTTAGTTCCATTATTATTTTTTTATTTTGCAAAGTAGAACTATTTTGACGCTTTTAATACTAATTAACTTGTCTGTCGCTGCTATAATCTTTGTGTACACTGGGCTACAATTGACTTAGATCCAGCAGTTAAATTTCTCCACGACACTACTCCTGTAAGTCTTTCCAGATAATGGTTGAAGGTTAATCCACTGTCTAGACCGAGGAATATCCAACTTTCTAGGTATTGTTGTCAGCATGCATATTTTGCTGACTTTATGAAGTATCTAATACCTAAATAGAAAATCCGTTTCGAGAATTGTTCGTTTGCTAAAATTATTAGAATTCACTATGGTTAACTGAATACAAGGGGGATTGCTTGATTACTCCATAATAAGGGAAAATCAGTGATATTAGGTAAGTGCAGTGCTTGAAATGTTTGACTTTTCCGCGGTTGTTTGAACGAATCAGCTGCGAAGCTCATATTCACATACAATACTCCTCACTGCTAACAAGACAATCCACAGATTTAACCCATTATGTCCCACTATTCCCTGTTTAGGACAGTTAATTTTCTAATTTTTATAAATCATGATTTGAATGAGAATTATCTTAAATACAACTCAGGAAAAAAAAGAATTGGTCCATTTCTAATTTATCTGCATTTACATTCAAAATGTATTTTAAATTATACCATAATAGGGATAGTAAAAAATTACAATTTTCGGACAAGGGGATGCGTAGATATAAGTATGTACTTTCGAGGAAGGGCAGGGAGGTTTGGTCCGCGGGGTTTCATTATTTACTTATTCACTACTCAGATCCTAAGAATATGTGCTGTTGTTTTTTTCAAAAGATCTTATGAAGAAACTCATTGAATCGAACGTCAATATTGAGGGCGATATTCTGATATGTTATAATTCAATCACCTTTGTCTTTTATATAACTTAATCAGAAATCGAGCATTGGTAGTCTTTGTTAAATATTGCGCTCTAGGAACAATTAGCTTGTCGATAGCGCAACATCGCTTTCTTCAACGCAAGAATTTACATTTATTTAGCAGCTTTGCACTTCGCTGTTTTCGCTCGAATTCCCTTGAGGTGGTAATTTACGCTTTTAAGGGCGAATCGACACTGTTGGCCATTTTAGGCATGTCTACACGGTCAAGCCAAAGACTTTCTTGGCGTCCTGATCGATTTGCCTAGGCTGTGACTGTGTATGCTTTCTCGTTGATAGTTTAAGCTTCAAAGGAAATTTTATTGTAAGAAAACTAGGGAGATTTTGCATATCAAACTAAAGTCGAAATCTACTTCGTTAATGTTTGGCTGCAGGATTTCCCAGGGGAATCCACCGATCCAGCTCTTCACATGTCATCGCTGTGGGAGAGCGTAACCCCAAAATCAGTCTTGATAAATAATAATGCATTAAATAGAATTGTTTACTGTCCAGCATAAGTGACGTAACTTTTAGAAGTGTGTATTTATCCATTAAAGAAGGCTTTTCGACTTAGTTTTAATAGATAGGCAACATCGACATTCTCACCGAAATAGAGTTGCTTGGAATACCTATTAAATCTTCTCCGCTAGGAAGGCTGTTGCTAAGCTGTCAAGTGACAGCTGTATTAAAATGTGTATTCAGAGATTGAAATAACCACTAAGCCGGTTGGTCTTGGTTCACAAGCGAATTAAAATTCCTTTACTGGATGTCCAAGACTCCTACTCTGTTAAAAAAATCGATTTTGTTATTGCTGAACTTAACCCCTTAAGAAATTAGTGGCTAACAAATAAGAAGGGTTCGAGTCGATTAAAATCAAAGCACATATACCAACGAAAGTTGGAATTCGAGAGAGAAATCGAGATTTACACTGAGAGAGAGAGAGAGAGAGAGAGAGAAAGGACAGTATGCTGGAAAGTCCTCATATTTAAAACAAAGGCAGATCATCCGAGTCATAACTGAACGGTGCAAGGTCAAATCAATAATCGATATGCAGGTGCGCTTTGGGCTTACGGGGAAATTGAAATACATTAGTTGCACCCGATTTCCGCAAGCATTTAGACAAAAATAATTTCAAATAAAACCGTATGATTTATTAGAAGGGCATCCTTAAAATGCTTTCAATGAGCTACCCAACTACTGGTTTGAATATATTTAAAATATAGGACATACGAGGCTTTTGATTATAATGAAATAGTGTATTAAGTCGTGTAAAGTTCGATTTTTTTTGTTATCAGACCGAACTGGAATTGCCTTTTGTTTCTCTTAGAAGTTGTCGATCTCCGAAGTCTGCTAGAACGTATTACTTCTCACTATCAGGTTAGTAAAATAATTTGCATATAACCTGTTTTGTATTTATTTTCTTCTAAAATCTCCATATACTGGTCTTTCTTTCTCAAACTTCCTTCAACTTATTTTCCCAGAAAAAGTTAATGTATAGAGTGAGTCTACTTGGTGTATACAGAAGGACCTCTAAAATGAGCATCCTTTATCTGATTTTCCACTTTGCACTCATGGAAATTCAATCCTCCTAACCTACCGGATTAAGGCGTATTTTTCAAGGGTATTTTATGTTTCCGTTTCATTTTTCAGCAACTCAAAACTGAGACAGAGATGGCCAAGCAGATTGCCAGGGATGTTGCCGAGTTAGCCGGTGAAAATACTCTCATATTTCGTCAACTCTGTGAATTCACTCATACCTACCCGAAAGTGGTTCGTCATATAAAACGGAAGTCCCATCAAATTCGGGTGCGTCGCTTCGGTTACCACTCTTTTCCCAGTGTTTTGATTCGACGTTCATTAATCCCCATTCCATTTTATAGATGAAAAGATTGGCTGAATCATTCTTTGTGCAAGAACTTCAAATTCCCCAAATTTTGGCTGTATACGAGCCAGCGTAAGTTATTGGTAGCAGGATGATTTAAAATTTTAGATTAATTTTTGTCTAATTTTGGGAAATTCATGAGTTGTTGAGACATTGGAATTACGCACGCTGGTAGGAAATGATTGTTGAAGTTAATTTTTTTAAATTTTGTGTAAGTCGGCAAAGCGAGATTTTTCACACGTAGACCTAAATAAGTCCAGTCGGAAACATATTTCATCACCATCAATTTATTTTAATAGTTTTTCCGATAGCTTATCGGCGGATTCATATAATCTTGGATTGGCAATCATTCTTTAAAACGAGGCGATGAAAGAGGTTCTGTATTTCATTCTTAAGCTAGAGGATTGAGAAGTAGCTCATTTTAATTATTGATCCGCTTCTTATAAAAATGGAACATGAGCAAAACATACAACTTAAAATTTCATTCAAAATTCGGGTTGTGCATAAGCACTCTCTTTTGGTTTCTCAAACTTCTCAGGTGTCTATTATAAAACCTGTGGCGTTGAGTTTTGTGTAAAAGTTCTTGACGGCCTTTGCATCAATCCGAGCATGTACTTTTTCAACGGTTCATCACACTCTTTGCACTCGAAGAACTGGTTTTTGAATTTCACAATGTTTCATTGACTTGGTACATTCTTTAAACATTTAAGCGTCTTTATGAAGTTATTTATTTTATAATCACTACGTACACATTTTATTCATTTTGACTCGAATTATAAATACATAATTTAGTGTCTGTTTTGATCTCATGAGAATTAAGTAATAAGTTCTCTAAACAGCTACGAAATATGGCTGAAATTTGCTATCAAATTTCCTCGAATACATGCATTTATTTAGTCCGAATTTTTCATTTTGCATTACGATTATCTCATAATAGATGGTTCTTTATTGATGCCTATCAATTAATTTCCTTACGGTAATGTCCTTTCTTTTCTCTTTCTAAGGATGGCTGTTAGTAACATATACCTAAGTTATTGGTTTATTTGACGTTTTTTAATTGGTTACCTGCTTAATTTGCCAAATTTTCTGCACACAGCTGTTGGGAGATTAATGCCTCTTAGAAGCTCATTTGATTATTAGATCAAGCATCCGAATAAGTAAGCTAAAATTCAAAGCAAGAGAAACGTCAAGTTTTCAGTCCATTTAATCGAAAGGTGGTATCAAATGTAAAATTTAGCCAGTGGATTATAATCTTTTATATGACATTTACTAGGAGAAGAAAGTTAAATATGAAGCTTTCCGTCTTAATAATTATAATTTCTACTTAGCTCGATTTACGATTGGTGTCTCTATTCTAAAGATCTTCATGGCCTGAAATATATGGGAGCGTTCCATTCTATAGCGTTTGCATTTCATTCCCTACATTTCATAAACGGATTCGAATTCACCTAAGAGTGGAATAGGCATATACTTCACTTGACGTTGCATAACTGTTATTTAGAATTAGCCGTTTTGTTTCGTAGTTATTTTATGGTATTTTTTCGTCATTCAAATAACCTTTTAGATATATTTGACGTGGTAATAGCAATAGTTATTTAAGAAATAGTAAAATTCTCCATGCTACTGTCAACTACTTCCTGTTGGCTATTTGAAGAGGTAAATTGATCAAAATAGAATGGACAACCCGTTAATTTAGTTAACCTAGTCAATAGGTCGGTGGACATTAAATCAAGAACCTAGGGGTTAAAAACTAAAATGTG
>CAADRB010000001.1:3769160-3800875 GCA_900708905.1 Hymenolepis diminuta | reverse complement strand
AGGTAACAGTAAAGTGGATCGTTAGGTAGTCAGTTTGACAGATATGGCAGTTTTTATGGTTATTTTCGTTGTTTATTGATGAGTTTTTTTCCTTTCGGTGTCTCTCATTTTGACTAAAATTGTTTGCGCTGACTTGATCAGACACCAGTCACCCTTGCCACAACACCGCGTTCACTGAAAGGAATATTATTTTATTTGATCTCATTATGCGGTCTAGATTTGCTCTAATAAAGATTCTGCTGCAGTGATTTAAACCAGGTTACCTTTTTAGTTGGTAAATATTTCAAACTTGCAGTTTGTCCTATCGTGCGCTTGAGAACTGAATGTCTTTTTTTATATTTCACAAGAGCAAACGACTTTTGAAACGTTATTTTATCTTTTTCCTGATTTTACTTTTATTAGAGACTTATTTTACGGCTAATCCGGAGGAATCGGTATAAAAAGCGAATGAAGTAGTTTTAATCGACTTTATCTCATTTATTTATTTATTTTATTTGAAGTATGGAATGAATTTAATTCCATTGACTTACTGAAAACTTCATTCCTTTTAAATGAAAGGCATTCGTACATAGAAAATATTTTGTATTGCCCATGATACCAGGAAGAAAATTCGAAGTATGCGGAATAACAAACAATTGCCCAAATAAGAGTTGAAGGATAATAGTAGACAATAAAGTAAGGATATCAAAGGGAAGCTATTTTATTTTCCAACCCCATTTTGTAAAGCCTTTTTCTATGAAGCATCCCCGGTGAGCGACTGAAATTCTGTCACTCTTTATATCAGCCAGACTTAACCAGTGCGGTTGACTATTCTGCTCACTGGTGTGCGCCAATAGGAATCGGACTCGTGATCTCTGCAGACAAACATGATGACCAATGCATCACCTTACTTAATCTGAGTTATGTATTCACCAGATTGCCTTGGTTTTACCTAACGACCATTGTTGGCTGCATTCATGTTCTAAGATTTCAAAATTCTAATTTCATTATTTGACTCTTAGATTTCTGGGCGATCTCACGGCGATTATGTTCAGGACTGATGGACCGAAAGTTTGAGAAAGATTAATTAAAAGACTGACCAGTTGGTTGGCTACATATATTTTCGATACTAAATTTCATGATTGTCTTAATTACTCAGACATTTCTTTAGGATTATTAATTCGATGCTGTTATGCTTTCCCAATCTTTTCTTAAAGGTAAGGTTTTCTCAGAAATTTCGGGATTTCATCGGTTGAGTTTAGTCACTGCAAACCCAAATTAATGCTATGATTGTGGTGGATGTTTGAATGGAATTAAAAAATAGACATTTCGGTAGCATTTCGTCATCGCGATCTTTGCATGATTCCTTGTTACAGTTGAATGTGTTCTGATGTTTAAGTACGTTAGTTAAACAATTAAGAATTCTACGATTACGTACAGTGTCATTATTGGATTAAATTAGGAAGAGATTATCGACTCCACATGGCGAAAATCTCAGTACTTCATTTCGCTTTACTGCCATATTTGAGTTTTCGTGGTAAAATAACTACTACGAAGAAATCACGCTTTGCTATCTTAAAATACATCAAGGCATGGGAATAAGGTAATTTTTAACGTGTCTGTGATCTACCACGTGTAATACTGGACGTATGATCTTTCGTTCCCGTGGCTTTTTAGAGCTTGAAACATTCTATTTTTAGACGTCATTCTAAAGTAGTTTCCCAGATTTGTTCCCTTATATTCTTGTTTCATTACTCATGTCAAATCAGGAAAATTTACAATTTTTAATCATACGAAAGCTTTAAACCAGATGAACAGCAAAATGGTCTGATAAGGGATGATGGTAAGGAATCAAGTAGAGGTGGAGAATAAAGCCAGGATGTCAAGGAGTCCTACCTCATTTTGAGTTCTGGATTCATCAAGTTGTTTAATTTTCATCTGATGGTTCCGGTGTGAGTTCAGCAATTTCCAAACCTTGTTGGACCGGTTGGTTTAATTGAGTGGCCGGGTCATGCTATCTCGATAATTTTCTAGTCTTATAACCAAATGCAGTTAGTTAGTTGATGTTAGCTGTCTTAACATGGCAAAACTTACTACAGTTAGGATAGCTTCTGAGTTCTTTGATTTATAAATACTTCCATCCCAATCTGGTGGTTTTGCAATCAATATGATTTCTTGACAGCATCGATACATATCCAATTTCTTATAGAATATTAGCATTAGTCACTATGAGCGTCGGAGAGCACTTTCCTTCAATTGCATCGGTAGCGCAGTGATAAACATACGTACCTCCCAAGCCATAGATCAGGAGATCAATAAGAATCGTATAGTCCTGTGGTTAGCCAACTATTCTAATTAATTCTGATCAACAGGAGGGATTGTTGAATGCGAGTTTGTTATATGAGCGGCTCAAGAAAGCCTCCCCTCTTCTCGCTTATCTTATTGAACTTGAAGATTTTTCCCTTCCATTGGCTTAGAAATTATTAATTTATGACTATGCATCTGGGAAATTCAAACTTGATCACTGGATTATTTTAAGATTTTAACTTGTAATATACAACACAATTAGAGACTATATTACAAATCACAAATAAATCGTGTAGACTAGCAACCACTCAAGCTTAATGCTCTGATCACATAAATAATATATCCTTTTATTGGACTCTTCGTGTCTGAGTAATTATTGACTCTTGGCGAGTAATACTCGAAGTACAGGACACTTTTCGATAGTTTTTATCTTCCGATTCTGTCAAGTTGCTTAGATAGCAAAACGAAAACATTAACATTGTTATTAATTAGAAAATATAGAATTCAAAATATCAGTTGTATTATCGCTCCTCCTTTAAACTGGTTGGCCGGACGCTTTTATTCAAATAACTTCTAACTTATCCTATTGTACAGGAATCCTATTAGTTGCAGTGTATGCTTGCTAAGGCCGAGGTACAATTTCGGCAATTGGAAAGATCTGCCGCACTAGTTAATAAAATGTGCACTGGTAAAACGTGAAAGAAGCACTAAAACTCTTAATATTGTATCGAAATAGAAATTGCTTCATAGAGCGTCTTACATTTTGGATGGAACTGTTTCTACTCATTTATATTGTGAATAGGATGGATAAATTATTTATTTACCATGGCAGGGCTAACAAGTTTTTAAAAATTTTTATCATTTCAAAACATCCAAACATAAGGGGAATGAAAGTTATAAAGAGAGGGTATGCTCATATTTTAAGAAGGAATTATAAAGTAGAGTAGGTAGAAGTGAGAATCAGGAGAATCCTACTTCATCTAAGCTTCAGAATTATCAGATAAACTGCTTTTTCAAATTGAAGCCCTTCACACTTATCCCTCCTCTTCATCACCTTCGTAAGAAAAACATGGGTGGCAAATTTTCATTTGATTTGGGAGTCGTCCTCTTTTCATGTAATTCTTGTAGCGCCCATCTGTTGGGAAAAGAAGTCTACCAGTTGACGGATTTTCTTTGGGTTTGTAGTAATCGATCCGTCAGTTCCTTCTCATTTCACTTGCCTTTGTAAAAAATTGATAACACCGCAAATCTGTACACATAGTTTCTCTTTTACTTTCACTAACTGTCGTCAGATAGATGATAATAGCTTAAGGGCCATTTAGAACGCTGCTCGAAGAATGATGCTAGAATTGTATAGCAGGAGACAGTTGAGTGTTAAAGTTCTAGTAGAAAAATTTCCTCTGGGAAACCTCGTCACACAACTAAAATGACGATTATTAAATCTGTGGGCAGTTCTTCGAAAAGACGAGATATTAGTGAGTGCTATTGAAATCCCACTTACCAAACGTAGTTGCCTCTAAATCTGCACATGCAGAGTTTGTTAAGACAACTTTAAGCGGATGTTAAATAGGTGTTCGGCGAGAAAGATGACGAAAGTTGGATGGTGAATCCTTCAAGGAATTCTAATTCTCGCATTATTGAACATAAGGAAGACTGCCGGAATTGCCTGAATTTCGCCATCTAAATTATAATAGAATCTTGATAAAATCTGATGCCAAACGTACGATCGCTTCATCGTCAAATCAGACGTTATATGACCAAAATTAAGTTTTTGCAATACGTGCATCCATAGCGATCATTTTTTATTGTTTTCGTGATGTACTGGGAAATACGAAGAACGTCTAGACCTATTTCCCACCGCTAGACCTCCCTGAATTATGTTCGTCTGTCTGATAATACAATCTTCCCACATCGCACAAACATTTAATGCCCATTTATTTTCTAAATAGAGGATTTTCAAAAGTTGATACAATTCTCCAGTTGTACTAGTCTAGAAAGACTGAAAGATGAAAATGTGGTAACACTATGACTTGACAAGTTCATTCAGGCAAGGAGGCGGAAACGGCAAGTCGTTGAAAGATATAGCATCTTGTATTATCTTTTCATTTTAGTTATTTGCCTTCTCCCGGCCAACTATGTCAAATATTTTTCCAGAAGACTGATACTGTCACTTATTTCATTAACGTTACTGTTGGTCTGATTAGCAAACGTAAAACTTCAATTTTCTTTTCCTATTCTCCTAACGTTAACAAGTTGTAGATTATCTAAATCATCATCTAATGGTTCGAATAGAGATTGAACTTCAGTAATCACGAAATCGAATTTCATCAGCACACGTAAAGTAAACGGCATGGCCAACTTAAATGGTTAAAATAAATCTAAAGGGGTGGCAGAATTTGAGAGTCTAGGATGAGTGTTGAGAAAACAGTTCCTTTCAGCGGGCTTGAAAATTAATTTTAAGCATATGTCGTGTAGTTCAAATTCATGCTAGCTTTTCTAGATTGCAATATTACTTATGAGTAGTTTTGACATTCTAGACATTTTCAGTTTCAGGGCAGATCGTACATTACCCAAAAGTGATCCAAATCTATTTATATCAGACTGTCTGGTCCTGAAGTCTGTCATCTGCATATTTTCCTTTATTTTGTTGTCAATACGAAATTTATAGCGGGTCAGCTTATTTATCTATTTGATTAATCGAAGAGGCGGCTTGGGCTATCAGTGTTTAATTTGTTAGGGAGATAGGAAAATGATTTTTTGAAACTTCTTTCCCGAAAATTATTGTTTGATCATGAGCACTTCTAATTCAGTCGATAGCATTAATTTACAAGACTGGGTGTTGGTAATATACACCGGTTAGTTCGTTGTTGGTATCACTACGTTAGTTAGAAAAAATTGCTCTTCAATTCGTATTTCCAGATTTCTTCTCTAAGACTTGATACCGTATTAAAAGTACAGTTAGGTATAAACCCACAGCCTGCTGGCAATCTAAATAATTTTTGATAAAAATGATGCCGATGCTGACGAATCTTGCCTAAAATTCACCGTGTAAATTCGAAAATTGGGTTAGCCAACTGCGTATCAATTTGTGAATCAAAGTTCTGTCTGTTAGGCGCATGTCTATTTTCGTCTTTTTTCATCTGTTTTCGTATGAAAACCGCTAAGCGGATCTGTTCCTTGGACCTGTTTGACTGAATGACGATTTTGTAAATAATATTGTTATTATCAATGGCAATAAAACAGGTTTTATCCATTGAATAGGAAAATAATAGCAAAATAGTCCGATAAGAGATGAAAATAGAGGTTGAAAAAAGTATATAGTGAAGTTAGGATGTCGAAAGTGCAACTTAAGTTGAAATCGGAAAGTTTCCACTTTCTTGTAGGAAGTATAATTTGCTTCATTATATCAAAGTGCTCCATAGCTTAATTAACAATATTTGACCAGCAGTTGTCTGTGTGAACTCATATCCTCGATATTCAAAGCTTGTTGAGCATGTGGTTTAATTGAATGAATGGCCAGGTAGACGAGGGTCGCAATTGCATTTAAAGCATAGTAAAACTTCTATTTACGACACTGGATTTGTAGTTTCATTAAAGTACACTTGAAGCAACTTATTTTTTTGCCAATAACGCTTAATCAACGTGCAATAAATTGTAGCACTCTCTAAAGAATGATTTTAATTGCAAGAGAAAAATGCGCGATTATTACATATCGATTTAATAGCATATTGTTGAACAAATAACAAGGAGTCTTGCTTACTTAACAGTCAATTGTTATGAAAATTATTTCACTTTATAGAACACCAGTAAAGTGAATCAATTCATCAGAAATCTACTGCATGAGCATCTTAGAAAGAAAGCAATGTGAGGTTGCTAAGGTTTCATTCCAATACTTCTCTTCATGTTCCAGGGAAGGCCTCTCCCAATTTAACATTCAATGATTATACTCAGTATCTTTGGTCTTTATTTTCTAAGAACCTGTAAAGTAAATTTGATAATCTCTATAGAACATCAATACCCTATAGTAAATAAAATCGATTAAATAAATAAATGATTAAATCTCAGTGAAATTAAATCCGCCTGGTAAATTTTTATATTTGAAGATTCAAACTTTTGAAAATACCACTTCCTTTCTGTTACCCTCATTGGCGGTTTGATGAATGTATTCTTGATCGAGGAAAAATGCAGATAATTTG
The DNA here is from genome assembly GCA_900708905.1 of Hymenolepis diminuta. Lineage (NCBI taxonomy): Eukaryota > Metazoa > Platyhelminthes > Cestoda > Cyclophyllidea > Hymenolepididae > Hymenolepis > Hymenolepis diminuta. The sequence continues at coordinate 3,794,393 of CAADRB010000001.1, read as the reverse complement.
CTAGTTAATTTCTAATTTGCCTCATTTGATTTGACCATTCATATCCCTTAAAATTGTTGTTTAATTAGGGAGATTTAAAGTTGTGTTTGATGCTGTAGTCATTGTCACATAAATATAATTTCTGGACAGTTCGAGCATTATTTAGTAATCCTGAATCTAGAATCTCCTGCTCCTTTGTGTATTGCCGTTATATTAAGGTGGGAGTATCCTTAATTAGAATTTGAGTTACTGTGCGCCATTGGTGCTCTAATTAACGTGCTCATCCGCACATCCAATTTTTCGGAGCGGTTAATTAAACTTTTTCAGTCGGGGGGTGGCAGAATTCTAGTTTCTCACCGAAGGCTCTATGTTTTTAACCCTCTACCTAAGTTGAAAGTTAAAAAGCGATTTCCTAAATGAAATTGGGAATTATTAATACAATTTACTTTAGTCTTGTCTAGGCTTGCCTATCTGCGTTATAAAAGCACTTCAGTTTTATGATAAAGGTGCTGATTAGTTCATAGTGGGTTAACAGTTATGCAGAATTAAAACCAGTGTTTTGTGCCTGAGAACTACATCGTGAATTGCAGTTAAGTTGATGGTTTGGATTTAGACAAGAAGAAAGGGTTGCTGGCAGTCAAGATTGCATCTCAATGTTATGCTCATTGCAGCTCGAGTTGACTGTAATTGCATTCCGGCTCAAATAGCTAAATTTATTCATTTATGCGATTTTAGCTCATGAATTATTTTGGGGAATATTATAACCCTGTTAGCCTCCCAAATAGTCACAATCCCTCGAAGGTAATAACAATACGTAAATGTAGGTTTTACTTCAAAATTATGCAATGGGATAACCCTACAATTTCGCATATTTCAAAAAAGGCATTTTTATCTTTCTTGGATAAAAATTGTACCTTTTTATGCAATAGGAAAAAATGTCCTCTATTAGAGAAGAAAATGTTTAGATTCTTCGCGGTCTTAATAGTTAACTCTAATTCGATCTCTTCATTGCCCTAGAGCTCTTTCGTTAATCAAGTTGTTGCCACTTCTGATTGGATGCCTTGTTTTTCGGTGTGCATTATATTTCCATGAGCTACTGATTCAGTTCCTTTTATGATATAATGAGTGTAATGAGCTGATATTGAGATAAGGGTGAAGTAGGGACGATTTAATATAGGATTTCTTCAGGTTCTATGTGATAATTATTAAGGATAGTCAGTTTTTATTCTTCCAACTGAATGAATGACTTATTTGTCATGCGTATATATTTAGTCCCCAGAGAATTTACTAGAATATTAAAAATAATTTTCAGACTCTTTAAAGTCAAATACTTTTAAATTTCATTTTGGTATGATCAAGAAGCTCGCATTCGGTTTTCTTCTGATCAGTATTATCTAATGCATTTGCCATTTTAATGACTAGATTGAATCAATGGGTTAAATGAATGGTATTTGACTGGGCAGACGAACACATTACCGCTACACCATTGGCACACAGTGTTTACTATACCATTTTGTACTCTTTCGATTTGCGTACACGTCCCTAACACTGCCACTTTGACCATATCCGGTGTAAAATATATGAAATGGACGTTTGGTCTACGTTTTAAAACCTGAGAGCTCTGTTTTAGAAGTTTGAATCAACATTTAGCAGGAGTTTAATAAATTATTATGTGAGGATGATTCCAAGATTCCTTCCAAAAATCCTTGAACTGAGCAGTATTCAATCAGGGATATCGCGTTAATTCCCTTTATTACCTTTTCTAGGCTCAGCGAAATGGCAGTATCGAACCGGCTTCGGAAAATATTATTCCTGAATTTGCTCCCAAACCCATTCCACTCAATCCAGAAGCCATCTGCCTGCGGATAGAGTCAAACAACCGTCCAAGTAAAAACTGTTTCCTTTTGGGAAATGATTATATTCATATCTATTCATTAATAATCTTTGGAATTGGCGTTTTGTTTTTTTCTCAAAAGTAGTCTAAATAATGTAGATGGCTTTTAACAGCTCATCTTTTCGTCAAGTATTAAACAATTTCATGTTTGATTTTTGGATTATTCCCTCTTCTTCGTACGTAACGATTTTACTTCAATCAAATGATCAAATTAAATTTTATATTGCCCATGTATGTGACTGGAAGTGTAGTGACTGTTGGCGATTTTTTTTGCAATCATCTTGCCAGTCGTAACTGATGTGTAATCATCACATCTAAAATCAAAATGTCCATTTGTAGCTAGTTGTACTTCGGTATACAGGATAATTTCCATTCGCTGTCCTAAATCAAGATAATGATAACCATCGTTTAACCTGCATCTAGAACCGATAGTAGCTCATTCTAATAAATAAATGATTTGGAGAACCTGGCTATTCTGTCTAATTCCCTTTTTTGAAAATAGTCAGTCTTATCTAGCCTGTGATGAATTAGTTTATATAAACATAAAGTTATGCGACTAATCAATTCTAACTGAAAATCTTAGCCAATATAAACTAACCTCTGTGTAACTGTGGAAATGGGAACGTCATACTTTTAAGCTTATACGTTATCATATTGGATTCTTTCGCGATCTGTAAACCCGATATCCCAGTTTTCCAGATGAGATAGAGAATACCAAGGTCAGTTAGTCAAAAAACGAACTTCATTTGTAACTCTGAAATATACAAACGGGTCGATAATTTAAATTTAAGGGAAACAGCAGGTATACATAATAAAGATGTTATTTTCTCAAGGAAAATACTTAATACCATATTTTTCTTGCGTTAACATGGCATTTTCGGCTTGATAAAACTGGTTTATGAAATACTTTATTAGGAATCGTATATGAATTCAAATCTTCATTTATGTGGCCCGATGTGCATTGCATGCGATTGTCATCCAATCGCCCTGAGAAAAAAAGATACACCCGGTCTTGCTTCTCTCAAATGTGTCAAATCAACTTTATCTCCATATAAATCTCTACTTTTCAGAATTGAAAGTTTCAAACTTTACTCCATTTTCCCTCTAATATATATATTTATTTATTTACTTTTATATAGTTTTGAAATGAACATCTCTTTTAACCCATGCTCCTAGTATGAGCTTTAGCTGACCATTTATTTTGGTCAGTCAGATAAATCGACAGTCGAAATAAGATAAATAACTCACCTGTGCACATAGACAGTCACCCCGTTATGGTTTCATTTTTTCTTTCATTTTCTTCATTTTTACGGTTGATCAGATCAGGCTTTAAATTACCTGCAAGACTTCTGTCATAAATATAACATATTGGAAAGTCTCTACAGAGCCTCAGAAGTCCTCAGAGAGAATATATCCTTATTAATTCGTCTCGTATTATATTGCGTCAGTTACAATAAATTTAACGTACTCGACAGCGGGGGAAGTTAATCATTCTCACACCGGTGTGTCTCAAACGTTTTTTATCATGTCACCCGATACTGAGAGCGTGGATGTCACACTAAATATAAGGGTACACCGGTCACAACTTGAATTTCAAAGAAATTTTGTTTTTATGAACTAAGACATTCACATTTTACTCCTTTCTTGCAGTAAAAGTAATACTGAAACCCATACTTTTTCCATTTACCCTGTTCCTATGATTAAAAACTTGAACTAATAATTTTTCTTTTGATCAAAATTTATTCAAGTCAGTCTTACCAAGATAGTCTCAAAAGTTAATTCACTTGTTCACTGGGCGTCATAATTTGCAACATTTTATGATTTCAAATCTTAATTGTTCGTCACCGACTTACCGGGCAAATTCTCAAAACTAATTTAGCACCAGAATACCATTATTTTCTTCTATTCCAATAGCACCAGAAATCCGACTTCGTCCCCATTCCGCTCTCTCCGGCGGTTCTCTTTCCTCCTCATTCGATGATCCAGCCATCGCTGATCTTCTCTCCTCGAATTCCACAAACTCCTCCTCCGTATTGTCTCGTGTACGACGTCGTCGAGGCCAGCGTCTCGTTCTACACTCGCCGGAAACAGTTACCAGCTCCATCAACACTGACGGTGTTCAACAGCGTCGGCGTAGCCGTCTCAATCGTCTCTACCGTAGCACTGTCCGATCTCAGGTCGCTGAAGTGAGTAAAAGTAGTATCTCTAACGATGATGGAGTCGCTGATGTCAGACTCATTGGATATCGACGTATTGTGGATGAGTCGTTTGAGGCCAGGGAGATGCAAGAGATGATGAAAGAGAGGTCGTCGGCGGAGCATTCCTTGGAAAGAGGTGGTGGTGGAAAAGCGTGGAATGGTCGGAAACATCAAGAAGAGGAGAATAGAGATGAGAACCAATTAACGAGTTTTGAGAACTCAACGTGAGTTAACTACACTTTTCTTACTCATAATTCCCTCACTTTGATTTGGTTTCCATTACTAGGTAATACCTTTGTACGGTTATTTGATGTCCACATTTTCTGTTAGTTAATCTTTATTTGGAAAGAGGAAGAGATGACTAAGTGGTTTTTATCTATTTTCTGATTTTTATTCCTTGGTCAAGAATTCTTGCTATTATTACCCTTGGCAAAGCAAAAAAGCTACCTTTTTTATTCTTGAGGGTGCAGCTAAACATGAGAAACAGTTGAATAGACCAAATAAAAGGTGGATGCAGGGAATAAAAGTAATTTCTTTGCGTCTTGACGTAAAGTTACAAATTTTAAAATTTATAATTTTATTCTTAATCTCCTGAGTGATAGCTCATGTCCGCGGTATTCAGAGTTGATTCAACAGTAGATTGATTTGGGGACTGTATTTATCCCTTCTATTAGTCAAGAAGCGGCTAGTTAACTCCAACTAAGATGTTCTCCATCTGTGTTCTCTCTCTGTTTCTTTTATTCTGGTTTTTTGCTTTTGTCTTTACCCCATGGTTCTTAGACGTATTTTTCTGATAATCCTCTTTTTATACTTTAAAATCTAATAGTACTCAAAAGCCTTTCGTGTATTAACTTAGAGAGCGTTCGTCTAAGTCAGTTAGATTTTACCGTCCTTCATAAGTTTATGCTAGTTTTTTAGTAATACAGACGTTGCGGTTTTCCTTTGAAATTGGATTAATGAACAGACGTTCACCGGCAGTTTTATAGAATCCGTGGTCTTCGGTTTTGATCACTTTTTTTGTTTTATTAGCGTCTTACTCCACATCTAGTTTTTGGTACCATCAGAAAGAGAAAATAAATTAATATTCGTTGCATTTTCATTTTGTATTTTATTGAGCATTTTGTTTTCCAAGTCTCTGCGAATTTCATACATTGTGTTTCATTTTACGCATCTTTTAACTCACTTCCTATAAGATGATTGCTTAGAAATAAATGTTTTATGTCCTCGAAAAATTGAACGATTCTCTCTTTCTCTCGCTTATTTCGTTAATCCGATTTAACTAAGAGTTGTGCACGAGAAGCTTCCTCAGAATTAGAAAATCGGATTGAACATGAACGATCTCTTTCTGCCTCTCAAATCGCCCGAAACTTTGCTATAGGACCTGTGGTCCTCACTTTTGCATGGCAGTTTTTTGACAGTCCGGATCGATTTGGTCATGTACTTCTGTAATGATTTTTCACCATCTATTCACTCCAATAGCTGCTTTCGGACTTCATTGTGTGTCGACAAAATGGCTCGTTATTAAACATTTAAAGGTTCGTAGAGTTTTATTTGAAATTAATTTTTATGGCATCGACACATCAGCAAACATTCAATTACTGGATAAAGAATGCTGGTTAATGCTGGGGAATAGAAAAATGGCAGAAAGGGAGTTTATTATTGCAGAGACTTTAGAATGTTTATTCTCTGCTCAAGATAAGTGTTGGGAAAAACACGTTTCTTCCCTTTCTCAACATTTCCTTTTTCATAAATATGAGCTCTAAATCCTTTCACTTATGCTTTTAATTAAAACAGATCAAAGAAGAATTCTGGGGTGATTCATTTCCAATACTATACTGACTACTCAACCGGGCACTTCTCTTTAGATTACATAATTAATTTTATTAGTCACCTTTAAGATGCGGAGATAAGCAAGCTTATGTATACGAATTAGAAATAAAATGCCGTACGTAGCACCACTTTATTACGAGATCTCCATTGTTTTGCTCTATGCGCACTTTTATTGGCTTTTTATCCATTGTTGTGAGCTCTTCAATGCCCCATATTTGTTCTGTTCATAAGTTAGCAAGTGAAAAGTTTAACACCTTTTACATCAGGATTCATTCTTAAATTTTAATCATGGAAAGCATCTGAATGCGGGAGATTTAAAATATTTCAACAAAGGGAGAAGGGCAGGAATGGAGTAGAAATGGCAAATGAAGTCAGGGTATTTTGGGATTTTATTCTCTTACTTCCTGAGTGAATTCTCGTTCACGATTTTCATAGCTTATTTAGCGAGTAATTGAATTGAGTGGCCGACCATGCCAATTTGCTTAATTGTTCTTATGTAATAAATAGAAGAAATTTGTTGTCCTATAATTGTTTGGTAGCTTATTTGAAAGTGAAAATGCCAATGAATTTCTTCCTCCGAATCAGCAAATTGATGCGAGAAAAATTATCTTTCTTTCCTCATTGCTTTTTTTCGCTGCTGCCGCTGCTGTTGTTGTTGTTGTCTATTTGGCGATATCTAAAAGAATGTTGATATGTGATTCAAACTACCGCCGATAACTTCTTGTTGAAATCATTTCATACGCTGAGTGACTAAGCTCTTCACTTCAAAGATAGGTAAATCGGTGTTGAAATTACTGTAGTGACTTGAAATAAAGCTTACAAACTTGAAATAACAGGGGAGGAATAGCTGAAAATTTGAATTAGAAGAGCTCCGTAAGCTGTGTTCATTCAAGCCGAATATTTAATAACATAATTGACTAACTAAAAATACCATTTTATAACTTGAAATATCTTTATAGCTCGAATTATGATTGATATGTCTCTGCTTTAACTTGAGAGTGTTTTGAAGGTGATTGCAAGACGATCATACTGGATATCGAATTTTAAGAACAAATGTTTCCATTTGTATTGTCATGAACATATATTTCACAAACCAAGTCGATTTCTTCTGAAAGCAGAGGGAAGCGTACATCTGAAAGTGACTAAATTTAAAGGGCTGACAGTTGTGCTTGTAAATAGAACATTTAAAATATTGTATCATTAATGTTCGATATTGGTATTAACAATTTATAACATCTTAGCAAGTATCTCCTACTTGCTCTTTGCTATACGACGAAGCGAAGTATCGAGGTGGCATGGCTAGCCACTTCAATTCAATCAACAATAATCTGTAAATATCGCTCAGCACAACACACTCATTCGCATAGTAGGTAGTGATTAGAACAAATGGAGCACAGTATAGCGGAGTACAATTGTCTTAACTTGAATGTCAGGGGAGAGAAGAGGGTATGAGTATATCAGAAGTTCCACGCCGCTCGTGTGTCGTTGAGCGCTTATTTGAACTCCTTGGTATTATCCACGGAACCTTGCCAGGAGTATGTGTTCGTAAAAGGGTAAAGCAGTGACTGGTGGAATCATGTCATAGATCTCTCTGATTCATCATGGCTATCACTTATAACATTTATTAAGTAACCCGATCAATCAGAAATTCAAATGATGTAAGACTCTTACGGGATTACTTTACAGGCCCCTATGCTTAGATTTTCTGTCATGAATAAGAGTTTTAAATTGTTTTTGCTTTGTACTAACAATAAAAAGCCAGTATTATGTCATTTTATCCAACTCTCTCAGCATTGTTAAATTTTCTGCAACTTAAAATTACGACATTCAATGCCTATCAAGACTGAGCAAGGCATTTTCGGTAGATCGGCGCGCTAAGATAAGCACCCAATCATCAGTGAGCTTATAAGAAAGAAAGTGGGATAAGGGTAATCTTCAAATCCGGTCTCGTAGCCATTGGCTTCCCAAGGTCATTCTCATTGTTAGTACGAACCTGGAAAGGGATGTAATTAACTCAGAAGTAAGATCATTTTGTAGATAGTGGAGAATTGTAATTCGTGATTAATATAACTGTACGTAGCCAGGGCTCTTTGGCTAGTTGTATAAAGTAAGAAGTTGTTCATGCCATCTTGATTTATTATTATTTCTCATAGCAGTACAAAACACTTTATAAGTTGTAGTAATGTTACGACGGTATTGGTATTGTTATTAATATATCATAATTTACATGCCGATTGGAGGTTGGGCAAAATTTATTTACTTAAATTGATTAAGTTCCCAAGTTATTTTCAAATTTAATTTTTATGCTATTATTTTATTCGAATGGTTTATTGCGCCCACTGAGTGCTCTAAAAAACTTTTCATTAATTAAATATTTCCGGAGAAAACAAATAATGTTTCAAAAAGAATTCATAATTTCCAATTAGAACTACATGCAGTTTCATCATGTAACAATTTAAAACTTTTCAGATTTTTTATTAGTGCATCGCTAAAAATTAAATCAACATTGATGAAGCAAAAGTATCGCAATTTTTAATCGTAGAATAGCGTCTAAACACGAGAAATATGGCAATGATCCAATTAGGAGGTGAGGAAGAAGGTTTGGTAGAAATGTAATAAGGAAAAAAGCAGGTTATCAAGAGGACTACCTTTGATTGAATTCATCTAATGTTTAACTTTTTCCTAATGGGTATTGTTCATTGAATCGTGCCCTATTGCTCCAATGTTCAAATTTTATGACTTGGCCTCTAAGTTTCTGAGTGAATTTGTGTTTGCTGATTTCGTTCCTTTCTGATTAATTCGATTCAATTTTGAATAATAGATTTCTCTTGTTTTAAAACCCTTATGCTGTTATTTTCCCAGATTTCAAAGTGTTTTACTGCTTTCATTTGTAGTCCACCATTATTCATGTCACATTTGCTTCGTTAAAACTTGGGGAAAATGGATACGTATTCTTGCTTTTTTATTTCAGTGGGAGCCATAGCGGTGGTGTTACATTATTGCTGAAGAAGTTTTATTGATTGCAAAATTGGTATGCTATGTGGTACATAGGGTAATAAGGGTTCTAATCCCACCAGTAAATGGTATATTTGGTTCATGTTGGTCATTAGACAAACGTGTTAGGAAAAGGAAGAGAGAAATTGCTGTTCCTAGTTTTATGAACATCACTACTACGGGTTAGGAAGGTAATAGAGGCTGTGACAGAATATTTATGTTAAGAGGTAATAGAGAGAGGATGATAGCGTTATAACTATTAATTAAAAGTCTGGGAAATTTCTAAGTAAATTTTAATAAGCAGAAGCATGAGTTGTAATTAGAATGCTGTGGTATACAACTGGATTAAATCTTTAAGCTGTTATTATTTAGTCCCTTGAATCAACAAAAATGATTTATGTTCATGTTGCAAATACGAATCGGACGTAAAGATGTATGGCTCCAAATAGTACAGTTATCAAACAATTGGTGGACCCTTGTACTGATTTTCATGAATGGAGATTTGAATTCGCTTGAAGTTTCATGTCCATGTATTTCGCAATCCAGTTGTAATTTGTTTAATATCTGAAGAAAGCTGACGTCTGAAGTTGCATAGGTTTAAGGAGAGGGTGGTTGCATCACTTTCATCTTTATTTCGACGTAGCATTTAGTTAGTGTAAGCTGGATTTGCAGCATTGAAACTAGCTAAAACCTTTTTGACTCAACAGAGGTCACTAAGCGGTGTTCATTCAAGGTGATTTTTTGCAGGTTCAACTTGATGCCACAATAGATCGGTTAAATTTCTTACCAAATATGCTGATTTGGACAGGACGGCTAATTGATAGAAGCTATGAGAGTTTCCCAAAATGAAATAATTCCTACATTTTTCCTGACCGTAACTTTTAAGACTATTACTTTTACACTTAGTGAACAAAGACAGATAATGAAGTAAGACTCAAACTCTGTGTATTTTTAATTGACACTGCACAGTCGGCTAAAAGTAGCCGACTTACTTCATAGCTCAATGAACAAATTAAACTTAATTATTTACAACACAAATTTGATACAACAAGTTCAATACAACAAAGCATATAAATTATAAACAATGAAGCAGACGCACAGTTTTAAAAGCCCAGTATTTCAAGCCGATTGGTGAAATTTATTTATCTCTTTGGCTAGTGTTCTTTCTTCCAAAAAAACGATAGAAGAACATTAATAAACAGACGTGAAATTCGACTGTTAAGAGACCTTTACTCTCAATAACAACATACTTAGAAATCCACTGTGGGTGTGATCCGCAGAACAATCTATATCGCTATCGTGAATATATTCTTTTATGTTTTGGTCAATATATCATGATGGCTTGTCAATTACTTCCATGGTGTTCCATTTATGCAAGTGACTTGACATATTCTAACAATATGGAAATGCTTCGCATAACTGCATGACTCCTAGTCCTCCATCACGTTTCATCCATGATTTCTTCCAAGACTGAGATTTCTGAGAACCCTCTTCTTCCAGTAGGGAATTGCTTTATTTCGTGTTTTTATATTGACAGATTGATTTTGAAGAGATTTGACAAAGATAAAAATGGGTGGTCCAATGGTTTATTTGTTTGTATGAGAAATCAGAGGTCATGGTTTCAATGCCTCTCCGAACGCACTCAGTGATTAGATTGGTTAAGTCAGGAAAATAAGAGGAGTGGCAGAATTCGAGGTTCTTATCAGGAAGTTTTAATGATGCACTCCTCTATCCAAGATGAGTGTTGGTAAATGCTTTCCTAGGTGGGGGCTCATCTATTATTATTTATTTTCCTTCTAGACGGAAATGTGTTTCCATGATGTCCCTCCCTGATGCAGACAGTTCCAAATTCGCTCGTCGAATTCGTTCCCACCACCAAAACTCCCCCCACCCCTCCCAAAATTCCATCACTTCATCCAGCTCCTCTTCTCATCGAATTGAGCACTCCATATCAACACCGAACCTCGTTCTCACTGCTCTGAGCTCTAGCATTGCAGTAGCTGCTTCAGCTGACAACATGACGGTCGAGAGATGTCCACTTTGTGGTCTCCCAGATCTTTCCACGGTTACTGCAACTACAACGGTAATTGGAGCGCGACGGGAGAATGGAAAGATGTCTACGATGACATCATCGTTATCTCTACCCTCTTTGTCGTCACTAGATCCGAATACTGTCATTGCAGGTATGGCAAGTTCTTCACTGTCTGATTCTGCTGGACTTCAAGGTGGAAGACCGACAATGAGAAAACTGAAACAACAACGAAGGCGTAGGGCTATATTTCCGAAGAAACAAAGCTCTAAGTAAGTGGGTGTTCTTAGTCAGTTTTGCAATACTACTCAGAGTCCGCTTCATATGCATCCCCTGTAACTGGTATCGATATATATTTCTGTGGTGACCTTATTTTTTACATTTAACTGTTGTCTTAACCCGCTTTATTTATTTACTTGATTTACGCCTCCATATTATGATAATTAAGATCTGAGAACACCACTATAGCTTAGGAAACACGATATTTTTATTAATCTATCATTATTACATGTTTTATTTCGTAATTGGGGTAATGTTTATTCTTTTGTAGGAATCATCAAAACTTATCAACACACCTTTACACAGAAGAGTGAGTTCATTGCCATTTTTGTTCGTTTTTGTTATTTCGGCTGGCCTACGCTGCCTTTTCGAAATATGAAACGTTTTTTGAAATCCCTTATTATATGAAGTATAAACAAATAAACAGAATAATTGGCTGGATTCAATCCCATCATATTTACATGACGTCTGCTTATGCATGTACCTTTAATGTCGCTTTCAATATGCAAAAAGTTCGTCTGAACTGGCTATATTCAGACTTCTTATCATTAATTTCCGGTCCTTGTCCTCCCCGTGTTTCGTAAAGCCATTAGTAGACCAGCTTGATTCTCGTTTAATTCTTGAAAAAATAGTTCAGGCATGTCTGGTTTTATTGGACACGCAGATTACCTCCTTTTGGCCTCATTAAGTGATTCATTTGACCTTATTTGTGACACTGATGCCAATTCGTTTACTATACCATCATAATTGCATTTCGTCGGAATCCTGTAATATAATGTTCTGGATGATGAAGATGACAGGCACGGATGAATGTCAATCTCAATTCCTTTACTACAGCACTGTTTAAAAATATGTAGTTGGAGTGAATATTCAGTTGGAATAGGTTCAAAGCAAATGCCATGTTTGTGGATTTATATAATCTCAAGACCAAGATTGGCGTGCAATGTTAATCAAAATTTTCTCACACTAGTTTTTGAATCCACAATGCGTTCAACCGCACTTGACTTTAGCCTGGATTAAGGATCTTTAGATGATTCATCTAAATGAAGAATCTACAGTCTAGCAGATGCTAAGGCAGAAAAGAGGAAAATTACCGACCTATTGCCTTTTCAAGCTCCTACTAACCTATTCACAACAGGGTAGAAAAGAGACCAAGACCGAGGCTATATACTTGTATTAGAAGAGAACAAAGAGGCCGCAAGTGTATAGGCAGGTTAGAGTGAAACTGCTGAAAAGCTGAAATGATTCGATAAGAAGAAGGACGAGTCATGGGTAGAACGGAGAGAAACTTGATATGTGGTAGGTAGTAAGTTAAGAAAGTCAATGTAAAACTATGGATCAGACGCCATGTTACTTATCTACCATGTTAGTCATCGGGGATTTGTACAAACACTAAAATATTTGTATTAATAATTTCAACTATCTCTTTGTGTTCTCTCAAATTACCAAGCTAGTGTTTTTGTTCCGGTGTCCGTTAATGTTCATAAACTACCATTACCATAGCAACAGCCTCCTATATATACACATATGCACACACGCATATTACGCGACGACACAAATGTGACTTGAATAATTTGTGCACATTTTTACTTATCTGTTTGATGGCGTCGAATATTTCCTTGGTGTATTATTCCATCAGCTTGGTTTTGTTATTTAGAGAGAATGAAATGAAAAAAAAAAGATATTGGAGATTGTATAGAATCGGAAATTCTTTTCCCTGTTAATTGGTTTTGTGATGGAATGCTTTCGAACTTATTTTTCCTTCAGGACGTTTTCTAATCTTTTTCGAGTGTTGCGGTTTTGAAATTGAGCTATTTTTAAGTCGATCGATTTATACCGTTTGGTTTAATCTATCAGGTTAAGTCTTTCCTTATAATTCTGCGAGGTTTGAATTCAATAGCACATAAATTTACTGAATAGTAAACAAGTAATATATTTTTCAGCAAATCCAATTAATCGAATTATGGACTAGTCTAATTGCCATATCTTTTGCCAATGGTTTCATGTGACTAATTATTTATTTAAAGTTTTTAATCCTTAGAAAGCATCTAAACACGGACAGCAGAACATTTCCAATATGAGTTGAAAGGAGGGGATGGGATGGAAATAGAGTGTCAGTTTATTAAAAGAACGTTAGTTTATCTGACTTAGGGACTTTTCAGATTTTCAGCTTAGATAAATGATATCAAGAGCTTGTTGCATTTTGACGTAATTATGAGGCTCAGAGGTTGAAAGGTGATAATTCTTCTAAATGGTGTTCAGGGTGATGTGTCACTCAGCAGTGATATCTCGAATTGACAGGACTTTTATTTAGGACATAGAGTATGTCAATGAAACTCCCCTAGTTTATGTGAAATGGTGCACAGCTTATTTCGTACCTTTCTTGAATATACATATTCAGGCACTTCTCAGTCTTTTGACTTTGGAGTACAATGAAGCTGGCAATTAAATGCCATGAGGTAGTTGGGTTTTCAACCATCTCTGACTTTACGGTTATTAGCTTAATATCCTAGAAGTAGTAGAAAACTCTGATCATATGCCGCTACGATTGGAATAGTTAAAGGGCAATAGGAGATTCCAGCCCAGAAGGGAGGTTTAAAGACATGGCAATTAATGAGTTGAAAAAGGAGGAGGATGTGTTTTCGAACGATCATTTGAGTCTTCACAGGAGTTTTGTTAAAATAACCGATTTAAGCGTAGCGATAAGATCTTGTTGACTGATAGGGTTCTGACAATCTCCAAGCTATCAAAAAAAATTAACTCAGACCCTGTAAATAGTCAATTATATACAACTCTCGAAAGTCTAATCGCAGAATAATTCCTTAATTGGACGGTTTAAATTAATGCACATTATTCTCTTTAACCTAACTGTTCCCAAATAAGTTCTCAAAACCGGTTTAGTTTGCTTATCTTCTCTACACCGATAACTGGTGCATCGGTGGCACGAAGATAAATGTCAAGTCAGAGGTCATGAGTTTAATGCCAAATAGTGAGCGGAATGGTCAGTTAAGAGGGAGGCAGAATTCGAGTTTTCCCTAGGGCTCTTGCCTAAAGTGATCTGGCAGTTGAGTAATGGTAATGATAATGAAACCCGATTTTTGATTAGTTAAATTGTGAAAAAGGTATATAATTTTAAGAACCTGCATTTCTGCTGAGGTATGACCCCTATTCCTTATTGACTTTTTGTTCCTCTTTCTCCATCATCTTCATATTTTATTTTAATTAAATGCTTTCCTTTTGTTTAAGTGCTTTCCTAAAGTTAAAATTCTTAGAACACTAACTTTTTCGTCGATAATATTATCGTCCATGGCGTGGCAAAATACAATGTTTTATCGTAGGAAAGCGACCGAAATCGGGTAGGAATAAAGTCAGGTTATTTTACGTCAGTTGATTTTTGGAATCGAGTTTAACAATATTTACTAAATTAGTAAATCGTTGCTTTTTATTCTAAAATTCGAATTTTATGATTCCTTAGGTTTCTGAAGTGCTTATTGACCGATTGATTAATTAGGGGGGTCAGTCTTGCCACTGGAATTCAGTTATTTTCTCCCAAAGGTCGAGAAATCAGGATGATCTTATATGAATAACAACAATGACAATAAATTCCTACCTTTTTTATGAAATCGCCAAACGAAGACACAAATACGAACTATTTGATAGCGCTATTTTTGAAAAAAATTTATGGAATAAGAGCTGAGAGTCACTTACTTTGTAGAGGAGTTAGAAGTAACCTCTGTTTCCAAATTAGAATGCGGAGAATTTCCAGTAGTCCAGGTCATATTGTATGCCCCTCCTTTTCTTTTCCACAGCTTGGTGAACTTTGGTTCTCTCTCTGACCTCCTCACACGATCCTGTCACTGTGACAAACTTGCCGACCCCGCCTCGATCTCCCGAAATCGTCGAACAGTCCATAGTGCTTCTCTGGACTTTTCCACCCTTAATAGCAACACTCTTTCGACTCCAGTCACCGATTTCGGCCGCACTCGTCGTGAACTCTCAGCCACAGTAAACCCTTCCATTCTTCCATCTCTTTCTGAAGACTTCCGGGATCCAGAGTTGGAAAGAAGTAGCAAAAATCGAGTTCATCCAAGTCTAAGGGACTCTCTTGAATACCTGCGCACATCGGAAGCAAGGAAGGGTTCTCGTGAAACGATGGAGGAGTTCTTGGTTGCTATGGAAACTGAAGGAGAAGGAGAAGAAGTAGAAGAGGTTGGAGTGGATGCTGTGATAGATGCTATTGATGGACAATCTGGCAATACGAAGAATGCGGCGATGGTGCAGAATAAAGTCAATGTGAGTATCTATTTGTGTACATATGTTTGAATAAGCGAGAGCAGGATGTGGGCGATGGTTTTTCGAGTAAGGTAATCATGCTATTAATGTTGCCTATAAAAATTTTTGGTCATTTCAACTCCACCCGAAGCTCTGTTTGGAGAAGTGTGAATTTAGCAGAGATTGTATTACTCGGTTTTTTTCTCCTATCAGTCTTTTTCTAGTGAATTACGATTTGAAGCAATTAATAGGAGTAACAGTTTTTAGTCTAATGCGTAACAATTCTTGTGCGTAATTGTCTTCTTACTTAATAATTAAACGAGAAAAAAAGAATGCTAAATGTCATTTAAAAGTGTCTAAATTATTTAACGCGAATCCCCTACTGTTGAGTTACTGTGCATTCGAAAAAAGTGAAAGTAATTTATTCCCAATTGAGAATTCAATTATTAACTGTTCTATTTTCTCCTCACTCTTGCATTGACTACGAGTGAGTGAGTGGACAAATGGCAAAAGCGCAATTTATTGGTGCATAGAGATTTCAAGGACGGTAGGATTCTATTGGTAATCATGATATAATGTGCTCCAGTCATTGATCTTAGCCCATGTTAGTAATAAAGACTGATGTTATCAAACATTCGTTATTATGAGATTTATCTGTGTAATAATTCACCATGTCATGGCAAAATTTATTAAACTCTAAGTCTTCTTATAACCTTCTAACACGCAGTAAAGGATAAGAAAGTGCATTTTTAAGGAGGAATCAGGAATAAGGAGAATCCTACTTCGTCTAAGCTCCAGGAGCATCAGGTCGATCACTTTCGATCTCAAGTTTAGCTTTAAATATTACAGCTACCAAATAGTGAGTAATGTAAAATATGAAGATGTCTTTCTTGAGTTGTAGTTTTCGTCTCTTTGTCGTTAACATCTTCAGGATACGTGAGAATTTAGCTTCTATTAGAGATTTGTTTTCAAGACAATTGAGGACAACTGCATTGGTTTTTATGAATGCAGAATTGAATTTATTAGCTTCATAATCACATCTTTTACGATCCAGCTTTAATTGTTCTAATGCTAGAAGAAATCTAACATTTAAAATTGCGTGAGTTTAAAGAATAAGCGATTTTACCACTCCCATCTTCGTATTAGCTACTTATTACTAGTACGTGAAGGTTTCGTATACATACCCTGATCGTAATCCGATTTAATTGTTCCAGAAACAAGACATCCTTGAGTGGATTCTTTTGCATCCTGAAGATGGAATCGAGTTAATTCGCTTTTTGAAAGAATCCCAGAATTACCCTGAAGCAGACGTGAGTATTTTACCTCAGTCGGAACTAACAATGATAACAAACTCATTTCGTTTGTCCCTTAACTGTGACCGGATTTCTAGTTTTTAAATGAACTCTGCTTTGTTTAAAGCATGACCACGGAAATCGGCTTCGACATTATGATGGTAGACCACGACGAATCTGGTCGTTTAGCCGTTCGTCTAGTGATCAAACGGGCGTTTCGCCTTTAGAGGTGATGATATAGATTACACAATCTAACGGCTTACCTTAACTCTTAGCTTTACAGACTAATTCAATCAGATCTACTTCAATCTTATGGAAAAGTATTTCGTCATACTAATTTAACTCAAACATATTTTTATCTCGAATCCAGCCATCTAAGTAATTGTTTGATCCAATGCAACGTGTACGAGCGTGACGTTGTACGTAAGTGAAATGGATGGTCGACGGCAAATGCAAGTTCATTGATCATCAAGAACTCCAAACTGTTTTTCCTCTGCAATGACAACAGACTTTGATGTTATATTGAAATAGATTTTAATGAAGCTTGATATTTCATTATAAAATAATATTGAATGTGGAATCTCATCTGCGTCGCCAAAGAAATAATAAAATGGAGTAGGCTCATGAGGAGATTTACGCATTGTTGCTTCAAGATATGTTCGTTTATAAAGAAAGATATTATTAGTCCGTAGGTGATACATTACCCACCGTGCACTTCTGCCATGTTAGAGGTCACGGATCGATTCCCATTGCCACACATCTAGTGAACGGAGTGGCCAATTCCACTTGTTGAGTCTGGCTAATATAGGGGGCGGTAGAGTTTGAGTCTCTCACTAGGGAGGCTCCATGATGTCGCTTTTTAGCCAAGATGAATAATGGAAACGCTTTCCGAAATTGGCTTGGGAATTATTATTATTATAACGATTTTATGTATTATACTATATTGCCAAGTGAGTGTAGTACTATAGCTGAGCGGAACCGGTTTGGTGAAAAGGAAGGGAGATTAGGTCCATGGGATTTGGAATTTTTACTTATTGAGCTCAGAAGAATGTTTGTTTTTGCTTTTTTTCAAAAGTTTTTTCGAGAAGACCTGCATTTAATCTAATTTCAAGGAAGATATCATTATAATGTTCGGCGTTTCAACAACCCTTCTCTTATGTAAGACTTAAGGCAACCGAAAATTTGTCATTGAAAGTCCCCTTTAACTTTTGCTTCTGAGGAACAGTGGTCCTGTTGATAGTGCAAATAATTTCCTTCTTTTCTTTGAACGTTCACATTCAGTTGGCACTTCACGGTAATGATAGATGGAATAATGAAGTTTCGATAACAACAGCAGTTTGTTTTTTAGTTACGACTTGTTTTCAAGATTCGAATAAGCGGTAGACATGACCAGCAGTCAAACAGATAACTACATTATTTGCTTTGAAATCAATCTTGTGTTTTGCCGAACCGCTTTTCCCCTGGATTTAATTGATTGATTAATTTTTTCCGAAAGCAAAGTTGGTATGCTATTGAACCTTTCCAATGATCGATTAATTTCACTCATCCAGCTACGTTAACCTAAATGTGCTCATCTGTTTGCACCCGCAGGCGCGCGTTACTCTCCTTCTAATTTATTGACCTGTTATCGTGATCTCCTTATCCGTTTTTACTGTTTCGCTATCCCCTTCTCTTCCGCCTGCTTATGACCGACCCGCCCTCGGCCCTTAACTTGTTTATCAATTCTTTTTTCCCCCTCTCCTCATCCATTATCTAACGCACGTGTCTTGAGCTTTACTCTCGCCTATTTACTATTACGGCTTTACTGGTTACAAGGCGGTCACTTTTCTTCAATTCTGTTCCAGTAAAAATAGTTCGTTTATTACTGTGTGGCAGTGGAATTGATGTAATCGGCAAGGCCCTTAGCTTGACCGGACTTCTCCATCCAACATTGATCTTTCTCTTTAAGTTTGATTCTTTTCTGCTGTAGTCACCCTAGTGTGTTTGTAGCTCATTGTACTTACTCAAATCGAATGGAATTTATCTAATCCTGAATTCAGCCAATCTGACTTTATTTCCATTATCAACCGGAAATGTTTTTTTCATCGGCCCAACTTGCGTTTATCAATTCAGAATCCATTTTTCCATCCTAAGAAATTTTACTTATCTATTTTAACTCTAATTTTGCTGGTTTTTACGCTGACTAGTAGCATGGATGAGCATGAAACGCATTTCATTAAATATAATTTATCGACTTATTAACTCTATTTACCAAACTAATGTTAAGTTAATAAGTAATATATGTTCCTGTCTTCCTTTTTCTTCTAGCGTCGTTCCTTATCCCAAACCTTCCTTGCCAGTAACGAGGAAAGCGAGAAATCTCTGGCTTTTAAACATCACATGGTCGATGTCAAGTGGTCAGCCAGCTCCACAGAATGTTTGGCCAAAGTCCCCTCTACTAGCACAACGTCCAGCAGTAGCAATAACATAGGAAATGATCGTCTTGTGAATGCTTTTGCTCCTGGAACTATGACTTTTGTGATGCTTAAGGAGCATCTTAAACAGAACGTCCTCCAGGGGCCCACATTCAAGGGACATATCTACTCAGACTTCTCCCAATTACCTGTCCCATTTCCCTACTTCTCTAATCCCAAAGTGAAATCGTCGGCTGTTCATCTGGTCATTTGTGTTCATGGACTTGAAGGTGAGCACTTTCATACGTATTGTTTCGCTTCACTTTGTACATCTCGAAATTTGATAGTAATTAGGGATCCGATACACTCACCCAGATTGTATTATTATCATCTATGACGATTAAAAAAAATTCACATTTTAATGATAGACTAACATCTGAACACGCGAAATAGTCAAGTATAGGATGACGGGAGGGGGGGGGGAGGGAGTGTGCTCGAATAGGAATACATAATGAAGTCAGGATGTTAATAGTCTTACTTTATTTGATTTATAGAAGGTTTGAGTTCTTATACGTCTCACAAGAGGTATGATTCACTTTGTAATAACCAGTGGTTTCAATGGTCAGTTTTCATTATTCAGTCCTTGGGTTTCTGAGTAAGTTTATGTCCAGTTTGTCGGCCAGCTGATTTAGTTGAGTTTTAATTAAATTACTCCTAGAATAATTTTTAAGGAGGCAATAATATCGTTTTCCTTCGCAAATAAGTGTCCCGATAGCATAGTTATTATTTATTTATCTTCATTTTAAATCTCCTAAGAATTATTTGAACTGATACTGCATTATTATTACCCTCAGTGATGTAAAAATATTACCTTTTAATCGGTTAAAAGGAAGTCCAACGAATGATAAACGGGAGGGGATCAAAGGATGCAGGAGGAAATTAAGTTATCAATGAGTCTTGCTTCATTTGATTTTTGGAATCGGTTTGTACAATATTTGCTGAATGGGCAGTTCACACTCCGAAATTCAAAATTCATTACTTATCACCTGGGATTGGAACGAATTCCTGTCTCGATATTTTGTGCTTATTGATCTTCTTTCACTCAAGAAGGGTCGGTCTTGCCACTTCATTTCATTTTTGTCTTCTAATGGTAGAGAAGGCAAAATGATTTCATATAATATTCACTAACTTACATTATCAGAGGTGAGATTGCTAAAATTTTTACATTAGCAGAACTCATTAAGATTTGTTCACTTAAGGTAAACTAAATAGCAAAATCTTTGCAGATAAATAAGCCCCAACCTGTATTTCTTCACCTCAATCTTTTCTGCTTTTCTCCTCGACTTGAATTTAATATAGATTAATTATTTAAGATTCCTCATTGTATGCATACCCACCACGTGGAAATATTGCATTAAATTGCTCCCCTCATTAACTAATTTTGAATGACATTCTAGTGATAACAGCATATCATAACGAAGTCGGGTGTCAATTCTTATGTTTTTTCAATTAAAGCATATTCAAGAATTCAAATCTTTTTTTCTGAAAAAGGCTGAGATTCACAAATGGTCGAATGTAAAGCTATTTCTTTTTGTTAAAATCTTGCAAATTAGAGGAAGTGTATGAAACATGAAAGAGCATAACGTTCATAAGATGTATGAAAGACGTAAATGTGAACCAAAAAGCATAAAGAGTACAATGAGGGAAAGCGGTCGTCGTGCTTCAACGAGCACAATTCTCTGACTCAGTGGGAAATATTGAGTGTATGTCCTACTCTAACCAATGGCCTTTAGAAGGTGATATTTGCAGCCAAGATATCTCATTTTTTCCCTAGCTATTTTTCAGGCCTTACCTTCTTACTTCCAATCTTCACTTCAGCAGCAGGATAAACGAGAGACTGTTGGTTGGAGAACTTTAATGAGAAATAT
Source organism: Hymenolepis diminuta (assembly GCA_900708905.1). NCBI lineage: Eukaryota > Metazoa > Platyhelminthes > Cestoda > Cyclophyllidea > Hymenolepididae > Hymenolepis > Hymenolepis diminuta. Next base: position 3,773,305 of record CAADRB010000001.1, on the reverse strand, counting down.
GTATGAGAGGAAAGTCGGCGGATCTGTTGTGCACGACTGTTTATACATGAGAAAAACCACTTGTGAGTAAAGCGGAGACAGTCAGAGAAACACAAAGGAAGTATGATGTACGGGTAGAGCCTTGGCAACGGTCCTAATGCACGTTGGGATAGTGCGCCTGAAACTGATCTATTAACGCGTCTTTGTAAAGGTGCATCTGAATCGATAGGCTGGGCGTGGCCGATAACTTGACTGTGGGTCAAAAATTTTAATTGAAAAAGAATTTTATTAATTTGAAGATAAGGTAATCACTACAGTCTACGCTGACATCCACTGTTTGGCTTCCTCATTGTTCACTGTGTGCTTCCGTGCTGTCACTGACGAGGTTGCTGGCTTATCAGTGCGCTTAGGTCCTACAGAGGGAATTATAAATTAAATTAACTGTACTCAGATCATCCCATTGAGCTCAATTAACTACATTTCACTAAAATACACTTTTTATTAAGATCTCTCTCTACATTAAAATTTAAGATGGAAATCGACTTACTCCCTATTAATAGAGTTTTTGATAACCGAGTGTTTTAGATTTATTTTAAAGTTCAAATTTCGTGATTATTATGGTAATGAATTTCAAGTTAAACATGCATTCTTATCATTAAAACTATATGGCACACACTGAGTTATTTATTAAATATTTAAACTCTTGTCCTTATAGGGAATTGTCTGGACCTGCGATTATTGACAATGTACCTACAATTGGCTTTACCTGATCATCCGCTTGAGTTTCTCATGTCAGATAGTAACCATGAGGATACTTTCAACTCCCTGGAACAGTTGCGCGATAACTTGGTAAAAGAGATTCTCCAACACATTCATTCCATGGCAGAGAAACCCTCGCACATCAGGTAAAAGAAAGTTAGACACTCGAGCATTTTTTCTCAAATCGTGTTTTTGGAATAATATTTGCGTCACTATTATTATTGTTTGCTAAATAGGCATAGAATTTCATTAGGTGTGTACTCTAGAGAGTTGTAACCAGTCACATTGAGATTCTAACAGCCACGTAGCCACTCACAAAAGAAACATAACTAGATAGCTCCTCTGAGCGTACCTTGTCTAATCTTTACACAATTTCACTTTCACATCTGCAGTTTAGACACGTAGCTCAGCTCTCCTCTTCCCTTTGCGATTGTCCAATACACCAGTAGTTCATCTCAACTTCCCGTTTTTCTAACTTGGGAAAGGTTGTTGCAACCTGTTAGCCTTTAAGATCGTTTATTTTTGAAGGGAATATCTCTAGGCCCAACTTATTTAGATTATAAAAGTGGCTTTACTTGGAATTAGTGAGACGTCAGAGTTCTGGTATGCTTCAATGTCTTAGTGCCAGCTGTAAGAAATAAGTGTATTGAGGTAGTTTTAAAGTATATTCAGTAAATTCTGAAAATCGCGAACGTAATCTCAAGGAACTGGGATTGAATTAAAACATTTGGAAATAATACGGTAATTTGTATCTTCCAGTAAAGTGTGGACAATCTGAAGGAATTCTGAATTCAAATGATGTGTCACTTGACTCTCCAATTTTATTCGCTACTTCTACTTCACTCCACTCCTTTATCTCCTATTGGACTATTTTGCTACTTCCCGTGACTAATTTTCCTTTCTGTGGATAATAATTTCCACTTTTAATCTAGAAAAATGTTGAAATGTATATTCTAGGCAAAATGGAAGATTCACACTCAGTTTCTATTCTTTCAAGTTCAGTTTTTTTAGAATTCTTATCAACTTCTTCACCATAATAAGAAGAGGGTTTTCTATTTCATTGACGAAACAGGAGCCTCATTACAAATCTGGTTTGAATAAATATAGCCAACAACTCCTTACATGCTCTTTAAATCATAAAATCGTGATCAACATCCAGTTTTGTACTTCTATCGCTAAAGGTCTCGTTTTCAGTTTTAATTAATCGAAATATAAATGTTTAAAAGCTTAAATCTAATGTACTGACTGCGAAGTAGTTTCAAAATTGTGAAGATCACATTTAATGGGTTAGGCAACACCTTTGAATTCTTTGGGTATTGCAATCAATGAATTATCATATATATGATACATGAATCATTGTGCGTTTTTCTTTTTATAACTTATTTTTATTTACAAGGACATAGTTCCATTCCGTTAACCACAATTTGCTATCGATTTTTATCCAATTACGTGTGCGCAATCTTGAATGTTCGGATTCTTCCACGCGTTAATGAATGTTAACCAATCCTAACTCAGTTAGCTGAATATTAAATCCCTGATTGGACTTTCGTCAGCCAATTGGATTTCTGCGTTCGGGGTCATCGCCACAGTGAAAAACGTGACTCAGTGTGTAGTTTCATTTCCAGTGCTTTTTATTAACTTCTGCGGACCCGGGCAAATTCTTGTCCATCAAGCACAGTTGTTTTCTAATCAAATTTATTAGAGTAAACTTTTGCAAGTATCGCCCACATGTGCGAAATTTCATGCTGGATTTTACAATTATGCAGAGCTTGAAGTAGTGATTATTTCAACATTTAGATATAAAGGCCAGTCCAGCTCATTTAAAACTGCAACTGGGACTGCAACTGTAGTGAATGAAAATAGCAAAGAACTTATTATAATTGGATCATAGGGAAGATTTTTCATCGAAAAATCGAGATGGTTAATATTGGGATTTTGAGGTACACGGTGACCGTCATATATTGTGGTGCCTGTCGTTAGCAATCTGTCCAAATATTTAGATATGAGAAAAGTGAATTTAGATAACCGGTTATGGGTTTCGATATTATCTGTTCTTTTTATTTGCTCACTAGTATCGATCAGTCTGCAGATAAGATTGGTTGTGTCCACAGAACGGTTACAGATAAATTTATAAAAAGATATCTTAAAACGGAAAATTATCTCAATGGACTGTGTATCAAATATGTGTTGCATACATCAGCGGTTGTCAAAGCCGAATAGATGAAATTAACTTCGTTTTCCTTCGCCATCATCATATTTTCTCATTTCAGCTTCATCGGCCACAGTCTCGGCTGCGTTCTAATCCGAGCCGCCTTGTCAAGTTCTCGACTGGCTCACCTCTATCCCCTTCTACACACCTTCCTCTCATTTTGCGGTCCCCACTTGGGAACCCTCTATAGCACTTCAGGCCTCGTATCGGCTGGGATGTGGGCATTGCAGAAGTTGAAGAAATCTCTTTCTCTTCTCCAGCTGCGCTTGCGGGATCACCCCGACCCGCGTGACACCTTCATGTACGCCCTAAGTTCTGCCGAAGGGCTAGACTTTTTCCGACATATCCTTCTGGTTGGCAGTCCACAGGATCACTATGTCCCACATCACTCGAGTAGAATTGAACTCTGTAAGGCGGCTGTACAGGATCCCTCTGAAATGGGTGAGTTCTGCCGTGGGTATGTAACTGGATTCAGCCTTATAATCTAGACGTTCTTTGTGGTAGGAGTAGTGTAGATAGAGGAAATCAATATAACTAGTCAATTTTTATTATGATAGGTCATTAATCTCTTGATTCTGCCCAAGATAAAAACATTTTTCTTCAGTTTGCTATGAAATTGTGTTGAGGCGCTTATTCAGCAAACGATTTGTATCATTTAAGTCTGAGATTGGATTTTTAAAATCTGGTTTTTATTCTTGATTGACTTTCTTTTCTTCAGGTCAGGTGTAAGTCGAATTATTTTAGTGTCTGAACAGATATAATATTAAAATACCGTGAACGACAGTTTTTGTTCTTCAGACGCTCAATTTTTAGATTAATGTTCTTCCGTGCTCGTACTGTTATATCATAGGCTAATCGGGTAATCTATATCCAAGTCACATCGAAGCTGTACCCAAAACAACCATATTTCCCTAATGAAGGTACAAAGTGAAACCGTATTTTGATCTGAAGGTATTCCCCCTTCTTTCTTATCTTAATCTCTTTTATGAAATTTAAAAGAAAGTATCAAGATTAATCATTTTATGGTATGGCGTATTTGATTAGAATTAAGATTACTGTATTTAACTCTTTTGCATGAATTTTCTTGGCACTGTGTTCGTGTAAATGTCTTGGTCGAAATTAGAGATTCCTTATTTTATTACTGCACAAAGATGAGGTTTTCCTTTTTAAAGTTTGACTGCAGAATTTCCCAAGTCCA